>RJWT010004849.1:0-18803 GCA_004365215.1 Cuniculus paca
GAGACCAGCCTGGGCTACAAAGTGAGCTCAAGGTCAGCCTGAACGGCATAGTGAGACCCTATCTCAAAAACACCAGGGCTGGGGAATCTAGCTCAGCGGTCTAAGTGCCTGCCTGGCGAGTGCAAGGTCATGAGTTCAATCCCCGGTGCCGCGGAAAAAAAAAAAATAGTCATGGTGTGTTCCCTTGACTGCAGAACAAAGGAGAGAAGTTGCTGTCCAGCGCCCTTGGCCCTCCAGGATGTGGCCTCTGGTGCCATAAAGCCCTATTCCTGGTCCGCTTATGTTTTCTATTTGACTTTTAGCGTTCTTCAGAAGATGGGCCTTATTCATAAGCTATTGCAGATTCCTCTCTACTTTCTGGTTGCATATTGCTAGCAACTTTATCTTGTTTTGAGGTTTTTGTCTTTTAGTCAGTCACATCACTTTCTATCACTGAGAGAACAGTTCATTCATGTTGAACATTCTCCTTTTTTGCAGTGGTAAGGAATCAAGTGTCGATCAAGCAGAATCAGGCTGATTTCACATCGGTTTTATTTATTATGATCACAAAAAACCAATGGAGTCCAGGATGGTAACTCCATAGTATGAGAATTGTTAAAATTAGTTCTTGCCTGATATGGCTATACATGCTTCCTAAAGCAGATTTAGACATTAGCTCAGTGAGTGCAGGTGTGCCACACAAATGGCTTTTGGGGATACCATTTTATCTCTAGGCCCTGATTTTATGTCTTCTTAAAGATGAACTCTTCAGAGAGTCAAAGGGGAGATAGAAATGATACCAGCTTCTCAGTTACATGATGTAGTTTCTTAAATTAGCTGTTTGCAGAGATATGTTATGAAGGCAGTTGGTTCTCCTTATCAGGATGAAATTCGACTTCCTTGCATGGCCACAAAGACCTGCTGAGAGCTGTTTAACCCTTGGCTAGAGTCTAGATAGAATGTATCCAGGGAACTATTACCTTCTCTGAGAACCCCACATATGTATAGAGACCGCAAGATGGGAATGTCCTAGACATGGTTAGGACCACCAAAGAGGCCAACAGGGCTGTCGCACAGTAAGCCAGTAGCACAAGAGGTAGTACATGAGGTGGGAAGGGGATCCGGTCATACAGAGCTTACTTAGGCAAACGATGGTAGGGACTTTTATAAGGAAGCCACTAAAAAGTCAAAAGTAGGGAAATTTTATTTTATTTTTAATTTTAAAGAGTCACTTTGACTGTGGATAGGACAAAGTGAACCCTTCCTATCATGGAAGCAGACAGACCAATTAAGAGGTTTTTACAGTCATCCAGGTCAGAGCTTAAGGTAGTTTGGAACAGGGGGATAACAGTGCAGGAAATGAGAAAAAATTGGTTGAAAATCCATTTTGAAGGAGATGGGTCATATCTGCTGATGAACAAATTCAGAGAGTAAAAGCAGAAGAACGAATGTGGGAAGGTGTGTGGTTGGGTCTGAGCCCAGGAAGGACAGTGTTCAGGAAGATGGAGAAAGACTGGAGGGAGCTGTGGGGGCTGACAGGGTTGGGTGGCGCTGGCCAGGCAGGGATCCAGAAGTGAGTCTGGGAAGATTTAGAAATACCTGCAGCAGTCTAGGAGGACACGCATGGCATCTCTTTCTAATACCATCTGCAATTTGTAGGTTGATCTTCCTTTGTAGATTCATTGCAATTAATTGTAATTAATTCATTTCCAGTGTTGTCATTGGAAATGAATTCTGAATGGGAGAGATGCTAAGGATGTCAACAGAAAATCAGCTCTAATTTAAAGACTGCTTTGTAGAGTTGTTGAATCATCCTTTCCTCTTTAGCCTGAGGAAAAACAGCCCTCGCCCATCTTTGGCATGAAATTAAAATTTGGTTTCATTTCTCAGTATGTTGAATGAATGAATGAATAAATGAATGAATGAATCATAAGTATAAATAGATATGATAAACCTGTTAGTCTTTTTATTTTATTTATTGTATTTTTGATGGTACTGGGAAGTGAACCTGTATCTGCCACTTAGGTCCATACAGTGAGGTGTCATTTGGTCGCTGCTGACCAAATCAAAAGAATCTTGGAAATAAAGAAAGTGATTTATTGGAAGGTAGCTCCTAAGAGATGGTAGAAGGGCATTTGCCTCAAATCACCATCTCGCAGTGTATGGGTGTGTTTGGTCCTTTACAGCCCTAGCATGACTTTGATTCCTAGAAAAAGATATGGAGACATGACAAAGGATCAGTGATGGAGGAGGTGTCACAAAAGTGTTTCATTTTAATGTTGCAGTACTCATTTGTAATGAATATATTTGAGGTTTATGTAAGCAAATTTCTATTACATTTGTTAAATAATTATGAAACCACAAACAAAATCCAGTTCAAGTAATAACAATTAATTGAATTTAATAATTAAAATAAAACTTAATTACCAACAGGATTAGCAGTGGGCACATTTATATCTTCCCCATTTATATCTTGGGGACTACTAGAGAAGAGTAGTAGGTGAAAGAGCGACACAAATGTGACTACTGTCCTCAGAGCATGTGTAGTCTTAGTTGGACATGGTGGCCCATGCCTGTAATCCCAGCTCTGGGAGGCAGAGGCAAGAATATCACGAGTTTCACTCAGCTTCTACAATTTAGGGACCTAGGGAGCCCCTGTCCTAAAAAGATAAGAATTGATAAAGTTAACTAGAGATTGAATTGCATGCAGAGGATATGCTTAGAACCTAGTAAATGGTGAGGACTTACGTTACCAGAGTGGGATTCACAGGGAAACTTCTTTCCAGGTCCTTGGTATCCTGAATGAAAAATTGGTCAAGATACACAGAAAAGGCAATGAGGGTATAGTTTTATTGAAAGTGAAAAGGATGTAGACCACAAGGCAAAGGTTGAACAGGCTCAAAGTGTCCCTGAGAATAAAGGAAAAGGGATCTTTAGTATCCAAAATACCTGGATTGGCCTTCACTTAGTGCACACAGGGCACTGTGACAATCATCCTATCATTAACTCACTTGACCTCATATTGGATATAAATGAAAGATGAGAAATCGTCTTTTTGATTAGTCACACCAGTATGTAAATGAGTTATTGGGAATAGCATCTGCTTAGTCCTGCAAACAGCTCCAGATTTAAAGGAAGAATTGAGACTATTGCTTTCTGATTGCTTGGTCCTGTGGCCAGCGCTCAAAAGGTGTAAATCCGGAGTTATTTTGGGTCCTGTGTTCTGCACATGTATTCTTTTTAGGAAGCGTCTCACTCAACCTGTTAGTTGTGGAATTTTATGAGCTGTGACACATTCCACCTGATTAGTTGTTTGATTTGCTCCAGCGCTCATCTCCTACCTCAGCTGAGGGTAAGAGAAATACAAAGAGACCCAAAGCAATCTAGAAAGGACAATTTAATAATAAGAACTGCATGTAGAAGTTAGCAAGGTGCGAGTTGGGCAGAAAGAGGGCACTCCATGGTGAGGAAATGGCACCAACTAAAGGAATTGGCTTCGAAAGGTGTGTGACTACTTCGGCAACAAAGGATTGATTGATTGATTGATTGACTGATTGATTGATTGATTGATTTCAAATCCTGTCCACCCAGCCTAATTTATTTCTAGTTGTATATATTCTTTCTTTCTTTCTTTCTTTCTTTCTTTCTTTCTTTCTTTCTTTCTTTCTTTTTCTTTCTTTCTTTCTAAATCTGGGCTTTATTTCAGTAACCGGTCCTACACACTAAATTGGAGTCTTATTTTTTAATATTTTCAAGTAGTATATATATATGTATATATATTTCCTCTTGAGGTTGTAATCAGTGTATGAATAGTAACTATGCTAAATGCTTTAAAGCCCCTTATAGAGCCTGCATAGATTATTGCAACTAGTAGATGCTTAATAGATGCAATGAATGAATTCATGTTGAAATAGTCACATGTGGGACTGAAATAAGTGACTTACAACACTTAGTTTTTAGGTTTCATTTGTTTTGCTGCTTCTTTTAATTGAACACTGTATGAATCAATTTCTGTGAACTCATAGAATAATTCTGCAGTGGAAAAACCGAATTACAAAACAAAATTTCAAGAACATTTGTATATTAGTTTCTTAGGACTACAGTGAAAGAATTACTAAAACTGGGTGACTTACCACCACAAAATATTATTCACTTAATTTATTGGAGGTTAGAAATCGGAAATCAAGGTATTGGCTCCCTGGGGATGACTCTAGCAGTTCCTCCATACCTAAGCCTGAAGTTTCTGGTAATCCTTGTCCTTCACCCTGTGACTGCATTACTCCAATTTCTGCCGGAATCACCACATGGTTGTCTCTCCTCTGTGTGAAGTTGTGTGTGCACAGGACCTTCTTTATTGAATTTGTTTATTTATTTTTACTATAACACTAGAGATTGAACCCAGGTACATCCTAGGCAAGCACTTTACACAGAGCTACATCCCTAACCCTTTTTAAATTTTAGTTTGAGACACAGTCTCACTAAGTTTACCAAACTGACCTCAAACTTGCAATCCTCTGGCCTCAGCCTCCCAAGCAGTCAGGATTTTAGCCATGTACCACCTCTGTGGGTGATAGAGGGGCTTCTTATAAGCACACACATGATTTGAGTTAGGGTCTACATAATCCCAGTATGAACTCATTTTAACTAATTACATATGAGTTAATGTAAATCTCTAAATCTCTAAATCAGGTCACATTCATAGTTCTGGCAGGGGTGGTAAAATAAATTTTACCAATGGTAAGACGCTACTAGTACTCAGACATTATTCATTTCTGTAAATTGTGCTTACCAAATTCTGAAGATGGCCTGGAAAGATGCTTGCCTCATGCTAGTCTCACCCTTTTAATCAGGGAAGGCATATAATCAATAATACTGTGGCAGTGACCTTGTGCGACATCTGATATCTGACTATAAAAGCCATATGGTTTCCACTTTGCACGCTTTGGAGATGAGATAGTTCATATATCATGAGGATGCTCAAGTTGCTTAATGGAGAGGTTCAAATAGGAAGGAAATGTCTTTTCCCAGCGATTAGCACTAACTTGTTAATGATGTGCCTGAGTCACTTTAAAATGAGATCATCTTGCCCCACACTTCACAAGGGTAATTCTGGCTTCAATAACTTCGCTACAACTTCATCAGCAATCCAGTTACACCCAGTTATGCCTCTCTGGAACACCAGACATGCAGGGACTCAGATAATAAATACTTCAAACAATAAGTTGTTTTGAGCTATTAAGTATTAAGGTAGTTTGTTTTAAAGCATTATAATACTAATGCTTGTTTTAGCTCCTGGGAGTGTTGTACTGTGATAACAAAACCTGAAATGTGAGAGAAATATTGGAATAGGAAGTAGGCAAATTGGAAGGACCCTGAAGAGACATCATAAGTCTGATGCCCTTCAAGGAGACCATCCATGAAGTCTTACAAAAGAGTGAGGAAAATATTAGGGAACTCATTATATGGTCTCAAAAATTTATGACAACACATTGATCTGTGGGAACATAGACCTTAGAACTATTTCTGGTGAACTAAGTAATCTAGCTGAGGAAGTATTTTCCAAGCAAAGTGTTGAGGGTGCAGCCTGGCTTCTTCTTGCAACTTACGGAAAATGAGATATGGTATGAGAGAATAAACTAAACAAAGAGCAACCAAACATGAATATGCCAGAACTTTCTGGTTTTAGTAATTCTCAGCCTCTGTAGGTGGCAAATGATGGTAAAATTAAGTGACTTCCAGTTAAAAATCAAACCCAGGATGCTGTCAGGAAAAGCAATATAAACATAAACTAAAATTACAGTGGTGAGAACTGTTGCTATGACTCTAGGATGTTGTCCCTGAGCCATGTCCAAGAAACAATAGGATGAGAAGAGCTAAAGTCACAGAAAGTTGTGGGTGGAGTTTTTGTCTTACGGAACACTCCAATAGGATTTATTATAGGTTCGCAGTTTTTAATAGAACTATATTGACCAAACATTGCTAGCATGGACTAAAAGAGAATGAGGCAGTCCAAAATGAAAAGTACATTGACACTCCAAATTCTTCAAGTAGAAAGAAGACTGCAAAAACTATTCCACTTCAAACACGAGCAACTCTTCATGGAAAAGGAAGAATGACTAGGAAGGAAGAAATGACTGTCCAAAAGGCCGAACTAAAAGCCACAGAGAATTATTTCCAGGCCTTTAATGCTAAGTAAGGTACAGCCAAGTTGTCTTCTGGCTAGATGTCAGAGTTGCCATGGATTAGTGAATATGTGTGCATAGGGTAGGAATTGGGGACAGAGAGGTTGTGACTTCAGTTTCTCTAGCTTCAGATTGAGAGGAACTACACTCAATGAGCTGTACTTATAGAACCATGTATGAGAGGTTTTCATCCACCTGAATCTGTTTTATATGATGAGATTTTGGATTTCAAACTGATGATACTTTTGGAGGGTTTGGGAAATGAGTGCACATTGTATGTGAAAGCAATCTGTATCACCAGGACCACAGGCTGAACTATAGTAGTTTGCTTCCAACCTGGCCCCAGCGCATCTCTTCACCTGGAATTTCTGATCATAGGTATTTTCTTCTCACACTGAATTATTTTAACCACCCATGTGACTGACACAATACTGTGGAAGTGATTGGTATCTGATTTGGGGGGCTGTGTTATGGTTATAAAGGTATTCTTGTAGTTACTTTACTGTTGCTGGGGCAAAATGCTCGACACTCACAAGTTAAAGGAGGAGAAGTTTGTTTTGGTTCACAGTTTGTAGAGGTTTACAATCCATCATTGGCTGGCTGCAAGGCAAGGCAGCATGGCAGTGAGCCATGGCAGAGAAGAAGGGTGTGGCAGGCAGGAAGCAGAGTGAGCCATCGAGAGAGGAGAAGTGATATATATGTCCAAGCCACACCCACAGTAATCCAAGTCTTCCCATCAGTCTTCACCTCCTGACGTCACACGTGGCTACAAATGCATCAGTGGACTAATCCAGTATTACACAATCATAATCCAGTCACTTCCCAAAAGACCCATTTACCAGTATATGAGGCTTTTGAGGAACATCAAAATATAAGCCATAACAGGTGTTGCAGCCTGTATCTTACTCCCCTGTGTTGCTTGTCATTTATTTATTTATTTATTTATTTATTTATTTATTTTCAATGGGCACCCAAACACTGTATCATGAGAATATATAGGAAATGTATGGAGATTCTTAAATGAGGAGGATCTAGGTCATCCTGCCAACTACTAGTGTCGGTTTGGCAACTGTGTGAGGTAGCTGCATTGGAACTGAATCCTCAGTCCTAGTTAGGCTTCAGAGGACTGTGGTCCCCACTGACACTGTGATAAAAAAAACCCACTACAGAACGGCTCCCAAATTTGTGACTCTCAGAAACCCTTATATAATGTTTATTGTTGCTTTAAGTCAATAAATTTTGGGATAATTGATGTAGCTTTACAGCAATATCATTTCTATTAAAATCTGACAGAGTAAGCATGCTGAATAAATATGCTATATGAATTTTACCTTAAAAATTAATTCCATACATTTTTATTTTGTTTTCCTACTAAATATGAAGCTTAAAGTTATTTTTATATCACCATATTTCTACATACTTTTCTGCATATAAAACTATAAATAGAAACTTTATTCAGGTTGATTTAAAGAAAACTTGAATATGAGTTCAGAGAATTAAATTTCATTACTTTTTATGTTATTCTGTACAACTATTCATATGAGTATCCCCTAACTTAGTAAAAAATTAAATCAGAAAAAGACTAATGTAAAATCAGATACTTTTACTTCATTCTCACTACTGAAAACATGACAATAAATATAAAATGATGTCTCTTAAAAGCCAACAAATATTTATGATTATAATAAGTTAAATATTTATAAATATCATAATAGACGCTCCTTAAGGCAGTTTCTGCCTTGTGTTAAGGCTCAAAAGTTCACAGTTGTACCTACCTTCTCTCTTTCATTCTCTTCTGTCTTTCTAACAGTAAATTATGTTGACTCTTGTATCAACACATATCCCAAACCAACCACTTTCTTGTCACCCCAGCCCAAGCCACATTGCCCGAGTTACTGCAATACCTTCTGGCTCCTCTCCAGCTTTCTGTCTTTGCCTTCCTTTTGCATATTCACTACCCTGCCTGAGGCTATTTAAAATATACAGCTCAAATCCAAACTGCTCAGAGCCTTCCAAAAACTTCCTTTTGAGAGCGAAAGTCAAATCCCTATGGTGTTCTCTAAGACACTTGGCAAATTTCACCCCTTCCCCTTCCTCTCCACAATCTCATTTCCTTTTCATCTTCCTTGCATTCACTCTTCCAGCCACTATAATGTCCCTGCAGATTATAACACATACCAGACAGTCCCTTAGCCCAGGACAGCTACTTTTGTTGTTTCATGTGCTCAGAATATGCCAACTCCAGAATCCATGTGGCTTACTTCTTCATCTCACTGAGTCCTTCTCAGGGCTGCAGACCCCTCCAACACACCAGTTCCCACACTACTGATTTTTCTTCAGCTGACTTATGACAGTTTTTTTGTTTTGTTTTGTTTTTGTCTTTTTGAAACAGAGTCTCACTATTCATTTCAGGCCAGCTTTGAGTTCAGTTTGTAACCCAGGCTTGTCTCAAACTTGCAATGATCCTCCTGCCTCAGTCTCCTGAGAGGTGGGGTTACAGATGTGCACCACCATGCCTGGCACCACAGTTTAACATACTATAATTTATTTGTTTCTTTTTCTCTTCCACCAACATGTAAGTCATGAGAGGATTGAATTTTTTTCCCTCTTTTGCCCCTACTGTATCTTTAGCCAGCATGTATCACACTGGTTGATATATGCCTGTTTTTATTGTTAATTTCCTTAAAAGCAGTTAATGAGATCGTAGAACTACCTGATTCTTTTGAATCAAACAATTTAAATTCTGTTTTGACCATGAAAGTCCGATTACTTATACTGTCCAAAATAAATTCAAAGATTTTCATTTCACCTTGTCTTAGTTGATCCAATTACCATACTCTATTAAATGATTTTTTGGCAAAATTGACTTTAATATCAGTCTCAAGAGAATTAGATAGGTAAATACTACATAGATTACAGAATTTTTGGAAGTATAGCTTGTCCCTCATTCTGTGATTTTTCTGTAATTAACCTCGAACTAATTGCTGTCACTCTCAAGACAGTTGGTTCCCATTATAAATCACGGAGGGTAGAGGTGATGTCTTACTAATCTTGAAAATATAATTGTTGTTTCAGGTCAGTTGGAATATTATTTCAATTTTGAAAGATAATGAGTGAAAACTGTGTGTCATAGCTAAATATGTACTAGGTTAAGCTGCCTCCAGCATTTCTGAGACGTTTGAGACATTTGCAGAACTGGCTGAGTTCTCAATCGTAGACTGCCCACCAATGCTCATTTCATTTCAGGATCTCCAGAGCAGACAAAAACTCTTACATTCCTTTAGGACTGCTAGATATTTTGTGTGCGTCATATAGGCACAGGCCAGAATCCATTGAAAAAAATATAGAAAACCTTCACAAATCAACTCAAAGAGGCAGTCATAACCATCAAGTGAATTTAAGGTTTATTTTAAATTCTTTTGAAACTGCACAGAAATTTTTAACTGTTAGTAGATTCCATCCAATATTGTAGTGAAATAGGCAAATGTAAAATTCCAAATTGAAATAACTGTTCCATTCTGTCAATGCTGCATATCAATTAGTAGAATAAGAGCTTAATTGGAAAATTTTAACATTCCATGAAGCAGTTCATTAAGATAGAGGTTTCCATTTATTTTTTATTTTAATGATAGTATTATGAGGGCCATAGAAAGATAAGTGTATAAAACAATATGGATATGAGCTATTTCCAATCTACTGTCACACACATTTTTAAGGTTTCTCATAAGAAAACTTAATAGCTACATGTGGCTTTATCTAACTAATAATGATAATATCTAAGATCTTTTTTCCTGTAATGTGTTATTTTAATACAAAGTAAAACGTATTCTATTTTTAAATAAGACATGGGTTACACAGGAAAGAATCCAATGCATTTAGTAAAATCCTAAAGACATGAATGATCAAAATAGTTTCTGTAGGAAGTATAAAAACTAGTGACATGATGACAGGTTGACAATGCAAAATTTCCATTTTCCACTGTGAGACGAAGTAGCACTGCACATGTGCCCAGTTTCATTTTTATTGTTTTTCTATAGGTAATAAGTAAGAAATTGTTTGTAAACAATGAAGCAATGATAGTTTCCATGTTACTTCTTAACTTTATTTTTCTAATTTCAGATCTTCCCCTTCCAGAGGATATTAGTGATACCATAGCTTAATGTCTGTTTTAGCTGCAATTCTCAAATGCTCACTTTCTGTTAGAAAATCCAAAGCAGGTGATGTACAATTTTTCATGATTTGGAATTGTTGAAAGGCAAGTAAATCTGAAGTTCAAGTGTGGGTAGGTTAAACTGTAATCATAACCCTACTGACATTTTTCTGAACAAAAAGAAAACTTTTCTTTTCGAATGCAATTGTCTATGCAGCTGTAGCACTCAATTGCATCATTGCTGTAATCATTCAGCTTCATTTCCATTAACTTTGCTTAAAATCCAAAAATGATTTTTATTTGATTCTGACTTGGATTTTCAATAGAAAGTAAAAGTGAGAAATGTAAAAGTAGCAGCTAAACCAGGGATTTAAGCCACTGCATTGCTGATCTCGGAAGGAATCTGGTCTGGAAAGAGGGGACCTGAAGTAAAGGAAAAGGGGCTTTTGTTGTTAAACTCTTAGAGACATTCTTGACTCAGAAAATCTGCTTTTTCCATTTGTCCCAGCCAAGGAAACATCCTTCAAAAAGGATGGCATGAAGTCTGAGAATTAGGAGTCCATATTAATAGTTCTTCTACAATGGTTCTTAATGTTGTTCTGTTTCATGTTGCAGTTTTACCAGAGCAAGCATCTGTTCCTCTTTACTATGTGACATTGTATGTACGGCACAGAGCCAGGCACATCAGTAAGTGCTCAATTGTAGTGGAGCACACCATTATGGGATGATGATAAGAGGATCATACGCATAGTGAAAATGTGTTCCTGACCGTGTCCTCGCCTGCCCTTGCGAGTCTGTGTCTAGAGGATTATTGCTCCAAGTCAGAATCTGTGCGATGAAGGCCAGGCTCTTTGGGTCAGCATCACTGGGTGGAAATGGGTGGTTGACAATGTTTGGTAGGATACAACGCAATGAAAGTGGATTCCAAAACCTTACTATGTTAGTTTCATCTCAAAAACATTATTTATACATATTTTTCCACTGACATAGAACATCTCTGTGTAATATTAATTGTACTGTATATTCATAGTATAGCTAATAAACTCATGTGACATAATGAAATGTTGCTAATATGCTTTGCTGGATTCTGAGAAAGAAAATATATCCTTCATTTTTTTTAAAATTCTGTTGTCATTTCTCTGTAAAAATGATAAAGAAGAAATTTTTCTATCCTATTTAATGTATTCTATTTTACCTTCAGTGTTCACCAAATGCTTGGTGGGGTAAAGACATTATAAATCTTATAAAGACTTTGTTCAAAAAATTATTTATAATTATTTGCCAAAGGCAAGAGAGATCTGAGATTTAATATTTCTCTTACAAAATGCACGCTTGCAAGCCTCTGGTCAACCTGAGGCATCATCAGTCTCCACCTCTATATTATTTAAGAAATCAATGATATCCTTCCTACTTCTGGAACTTGGCCAGCTCTTCCTTCTTTCCCAATGAACAGCCCTTAAGATGGTTTTAAGAAATTTGTTCATACTGAGTAAGCCTCAGGAAAATAGGAGAGGGGTCTGTTTGCAGGAATGAGTCACTCAGTGGCTTCTTGGCAATCCCAGCTTTGACAATGATTCATCCTTAGAAGAGACACTTGGGGACTGTGAACGCCTCTTGAGAATCTGCTTCAGTCATTTCCAGGCTCTGGGTAATGATGGTTTTTGCCTCACACTGTATCTATTTCCTGACTGTGGCTAAGAACACGGTGGTGTATCACCTGTTTCCCACAAGCTCAGGGAACAGTTGAAGGTAAGGATCCTATGCTGAAGCAACATGAAAGCTTTGCGCTTTCCTTTTATCCATTTGAGGGCTCATGAATTCCATACTTCCTGAGATACAGTGTATTAGTGAAAAGTAAAATTTAAATTTCCAAAAGAGACTCTCCCCTCCCCTCCTTTTAATAGAGTACCTAGAATAGATTATAGGAGTGTCAAACTCTGTTCATCATGTATTCCATCATTTTCAGTTTGGTTAATTCACTTGATAGCAGCTTATTATAAAGGAGATAGTTCAGAAATTAAATGGTGAAAGCATAGTATAAATCGTAATACATAGCAGCTGTATTAACAGAATCTCATTAGAATTACATAAACTACCAGTTAAAATAGAATGTAGAAATAGTATATTAAGGAAAGTAACAAATCCAATATCATTTCTTTGGCTATTCAAATAGTCCTAGATTAATTTTATCTCTATATAGCAATACCTCTTTTATCTCTAGTGTCCTTGCCAACACGATTTGTTTCTTAGATCCTAGTGAAAAGTGTGTTAGGAGAAGGGGTTTAGATCAACCATGTATCAGTGGACAGAGAATTCAAGCCATAGTAATAACAAGGAATTGCTAACCATACAATACCTAGCACAGCTAAAAAACTTCACCAAAGATAATGATCATCTTTTTGAATCCTTCTTGTTAGTGACTGCTTATAAATTTTTGCACACAACCCACAGAGGTTGATAAATCATGCCCCGTAAGCAGCTAACACTGAGCACACGTGAATCTTATCGGTTTGTCCATACTTTGTGGTCAGTGACCAATGGAGCCTGGAGTTACCCAAAGTTCCCTGGCTTCAGAGATTATGCTTTAATCATTGTATATGATTGTCTCCTTAAGTGCTCATTTCTTCCATGAATATATTACCAGCAGAATTCTAATAAATTTGTCTGTTTGGCTTGATAGCTTTATAAAATAAGTATATCTTGGCCAGTGATAGTAGATAAGTCAGAATTAACTAAATACATTCTATAGAAGTTATATTGAATTCTTTCAAATACAGGTGACAACAAAATGATTGATTATATAACATAATGATCAATTATCATCCTTTGAATATTCCATTGTATTCAACAAATGTTTATTTACTTGTTAGAAGAAGAAAGTATATTGTGGAATTATTGATTTTCTGTTTTTTAAAGCATGAGGAGAGATAGGCTTCAATAATCTGAACAATGTGCCTCTTTGTAGAAATCCCATTTTTTTTTCTGTTGCTCTACTAAACTGTTCTGATTGCTGTATTTTTTTTTATTTTGAAAAGAATACAACGAAACAAAATAAAACAGAGTAAAGTCAATCAAAACAGAGCAATGAACATGGAACATGACTTTGAAACAGTGTAAAAAAAAGAAAAACAACAAAAAACAAAGCAATCGATAAGGCTACCATAATGGCTCTTGTTATCTGCAGTATACCTGCCCATACTATCAGGGATAAGTAAAATCAAACAAAATACAACAAACTAAAACAGTAGAAACAAAACAAAACATAATAAAATAAAACAAACAAAGCAGAACAATGTAAGCAATATAGAATTTCAAGATATTAGCGAAACAGCATTGGCTACCATAATAGTTGTTATCTTCAGAATAGTTGCCTACACCTTCAGACATATTACAATCAAAACACACAGAATAGAGTAAAATCAATCAAAACAAACAATGAAAGCCATACGGAAATCTCATTTCTTCATTGTAGTAGATAACTTGTGTGCTACAATTAAAAGTATATGCATACTTTATCAACTTGTTTTAAAGATCTGGATGCAGAAAACATAGCATTCAGTTTACTTTATATAATACTTGAGGCTTAAACTAATAGTTAAAAGTCCTTTGCTTATTAGCAGATTCTTGATTCATAGTTACGCTAGGTATTGTATCTCATTTAGCTATCACCCAAGAAATGACTTATCTTTGAGAAGAACTGTGTTCAAAAATATACATGTAATAAAAGAACATTAATAGAACAGAAACTTGTGTATACATTTTCAAGACATACATGATAAAGCTTGCTTACACTATAGTGTTACTAGTCTGAGACTTAATTGGAGTGATTCTTATTGCTATTGAATTTTTCCATATTTGATTTCTAGTTAGCAAATACTATTCTACACACACACACACACACACACACACACACACACTTACGAAACTATCTCAAAACTTGTCACATACTGGTAAATAGAGTTGAGCTTTTCCTGGGTTGGAAATAGGTTGGAACAAAAGTTAGGAAGAAAGTACAGGAGAAGTGAAGAAACTGTGTGACTCTCTCAGCTGCCAATCAGAAGAGAGACCATCTGCTCTCTACGCCCCCCACACTAAGTCCCCTGATTTGCTTTCAACTGACTTCACTGGACATTGCTGACAGGTGCCAAAGTGCAGCAAAATCTTTTAAGGCATACACCTCCAGTTCAGCAGTTTCCTGTTGGGACAGGGCAGAAAAAAGACCTTCTGTCCTCTTTGTAGCTTCAGGTTTGTTATGTTTGTATAGTAACAAGAGGGTGAGTCAGACTGAGAATCAAATGAGATTCTGTTTGTCCTCTGAAAACTTCAACTACACATTTCACATTCTGATTGTTGAATCTGAGAAGACAGACCATCATACGATGTTCTCATCACTTCCTACAGCTTGTTCTGTTGTCAGAAAACCTTGCAAACCCAAATTAATCCACCTCCAGTGGTGCCGAATCTGTGATGTGTGTGCCTCAGTAGGCTGTTTGTTATCAACGAGAGTTCTAAAAGTTTCTCTATCGCTGAGTCCTAGACCATGTGAATTTGATAGTTGTTAGCTTGAGATGATATTTACTAAGTTGAATGAGGAGAAGGGAGTCAAGAAAGACATGACAATAGGGTGTAGCTAAGAGAACTTCATCTTTGGAAAATATAAGGAGACAAACTTGGACAAAACATTCTGTGCCTGTGAAGTGGTATAAGGAATCATCATAATAGGTTTCAATGCTTTTCAGCCTATTTAATTAAAAATTGAGAGAATTATTTACTGCTATTCAATTAGAATTGTACAGGTGTAGAGCCAGATTTATGCAGTGTTAAGTGAAAAGTCAGTTTAAGTGATATAGCAGTATTCATTTGACCTACCAGTTCAGTGAAACTGCGATTTGATGACGAGGTTATTTTATGCTCCCATGACAAGTGAGAGATGTGCTTAGGGAAGCAATTATTGCTACTGTGTACACTTGTGAAAAACAAAACAGCTATCACTTGAGCATATTGTTTCCACTTCATCATTGTCTCCCCACACCTGTGCTTTTTTGGAAAAACTCTTGGAAAAACACCAGTTTCTAGTGTGTTTTGGTTACTTTTCTCAGTTGCTGAGACAAACACCTGACACCAAAGTGAAGCAAGGAAAGGTTTATTTAGCTTACAGTTTCTGGAGATTTCAGTCCATAATCAGCTGGGTCCAAGGCAGGGTGGCACGGCACAGGGACAGCACTTCAAGGCAGCAGCCAGAGCAAAAGAGCAAAAATGCAAACCTCTTCTCTACCTTCAAATTGTACACAGGCCACCCCCTCTTCAGGGCGGGTGCAACACTCACAAAATGTCCTTGCCCTCCTTTGCACAGGATGAGGATATTTACAAAGAAGGAACCCTGGCTCCCTGCTGAGTCTTTCAGTTAAACTTCTAACCTTCTCAAGTTGACACAATGTATTAACCATAAGACAGTGTTAAGGTCCTTTGCTCATAGCCTGTCCAGTTTATTTTACCGTGACCCTTTTGAATGATTTTGTGAACACCTTAGAGGAAAGGAAACTTGTAATGCCTTCTCAAAGTTATCTAGGCTTTAGAGAAATAACTTCCAAAGTAAAAACCATGCAGAAGACTGCATTTTTAGAAAGCTCATCTTGACTGTTGGTTCCTAGAAATACTGTTAAAAACTACATGATTGTCTCACCAGGTGATCAAAACTCACATTATCATTGATAAGCCATATACATATTTTGTGTCCTGGGATGATGTGAGAAAAATGACTTTTAACCTCTGCAGTATTCTTCCCCTCAAAACTTTTAACTCCAGTGTAATTGTGAGCAAAACATCAGACAAACCTTAATTGAGGGGCATTTTACAAAACACCTGACAAGTGCTCCTTCAAACTGTAAAGATCATCAGAGACAGAGACAGAGACAGAGACAGAGACAGAGACAGAGACAGAGACAGAGAGAGAGAGAGAGAGAGAGGCTGTCATAGCCAAGGGTAAACTAAGAAGGTAAAAAAATTATACAGTAACATGAATGGGATCCTGAGAGCATTTTAACTTTGGGTAGATAAAAATTGAGGAATTCTGAATAAAGTGTGGACATTAGTTTAAAAAATACCTATAGATTGCTTTATGATTATGTTGCCTGCAATATAGAAAAATACCAGATTTTGCATCTAAGTGGAAATGAATTGCAAGCATAAGTTGAATGTTTCCCAGGATTTAATTCAGGTAATGAGTCCTCCTGTCACTGCTACTAAAAAGATTGAGATGGCAAAATTTGCTTCATATTCTTGTCTGCTTAGTATTTCTCATACTAAGAAAGATACAGGCTTTTCCTGTTTCCAGAATGGATGATGTTCTCAAAGGTCATTTAAGAACACTGATTTGCACTTTGGACACATTTTTTATTGCATGTGTACTACCAAGTAGGTGTCTGTCACATACATGCGAAATTAGCACTAATCATTCTTTAAAACTTACATATGATCATATAGAAATTAGCAGCTGTACAGACTTACTTAAGAATCTAATTTTAAAATAGTGATATCTGGTCCCAAGTCCCAAGGTTAGATAGAGTTTCTTTTTTAAATGTGTAATTCTTATATGAATACTGGGATAGGAGAAAACCTGTGGTGTATTACAGTTGTCTCAGACATTCAAAACATACCTTCACCACACTTAGCTATTGATTGAGGTTCTCATGCTTTCTTCTTCCGCATGCCAGGGGCTGAGAATACCATTCCTTCCAAAAAAACAAAATAACCCTCTTACTATTTTTCTCAAGTAGAAGCTTCATGGCTCTGAGATTGGAGGGCAGCATTTGGAAGAAAACTATAGAGGAGGGAAAAGAGAAGGTGTGCATATCAGGGCATTCTTTAAAGTGTGCATCTCTCATGACATTTGGCATCCCAGAACTCTCAAGTTTCAAGTGAGCTTCATGGGAATGTATAGTACAAAGCTTTCATTAAAACAAAAAGGATGCCATATTCCCTCTAGTCTTGGGATAACTCCCTGATCATCTTATTGTAGTTGTTAACTGTAGAGTACCAGGAGGGTGGAGTATAGCCTCCTCGTTTTCCTTTCGGCATACATTACATTGTATTGAGCTTTTATTCCTTGCCCACTATAACCATAACCACACCTGTAAATCCCTGTCCCTGAGGTTCATGCAGAGTCCTTCAGAAATTCCCTTTTCCAAAAATCTGTGCTGGTGCCCTGGATTTATAAAAAATGAAAGACCATAAAAAAATTTCTGGATCCAGAAATGAAAGTTGACCTCTGGTGTTTTGAGTTCTGCCTGATCTTTGTGTTTTCAACTCAATCTTCTAACTAATCCCTTTAAGATTATGATTAAAACTAATTTTAAAGTCTAATTAAGATATAATATTATCTTGTTGCTTTCAATATTTTAATTTTCATATAAAAGTAACCTCTAAGAAGAAATGAAGACCTCTCTAGCTTTTGGGTAGGGAGGAAGGCAATTTTCATAACTTAGGGGGAACTTTTACCCGTATCTTCTTTAGAATTGCAGATCTTTATGGGAATTGCAAGGAGAGCTCCCTATCATGGATATTTCCTCCAGTGGCATGAAGGAATGAGGCTGACGGACACTTCTCCATTGACCTGAGTTCTTACAGCAGTAAAGAAAGGAGGAGTCACTTTTTCCTAGATATTTTTTCCTTAAACGCCATGTTCTTGGCATTAGGAAATCATCCCCTGGTCTATATATTCTAAGCAGAAGATCTGAAAAATAGGGGAAGAGAAGGAAGAAATTACTATACACTGAAACGAGACAGCTTCCTTAGATCACGTTTCTCATGGCTGTTCATTTATACAAGAAATAGCTATTCTGGCATAAATGAAGTACGGAACTGCATGGTTTTTGTTTGAATATATACATGGAAATACCTATATTCTCTAAAGCAAAAATAATCATCATTGAATAATTTAATAAATAAACTTCCTATTATGGACCGGTGATTCAGATAAAGGAATCAATAACTAGAAGGAGAGAAATCTTCAATGTCTTTATTGTAAATTTTTTTCGTGGCAGTGAATCTTTACTTAGGAACTTATTTTATAAAAAGAAAATTTATTTCAAATCTAACCAATTATAAATGCTTGGTAGTCAATAAATTTCAAGCTCTCATTGGGTAGCATATCATCAGTCTTTTGATATCTGAATTTTTTTTAGAAGATCTCCTGAGCAGCAGTGAACTTTCATTTGGGGTCTTTTTATTTAACATGTCTGTGTTACATCATAGGCAGAATCCATTAAGTACTTAGCTACAAAAGTCACAAGTATTCTTGACTATAGCAAAAAAAAAATTCATAATTTTTACAGTTTGCCTGTGTAGTTCAGTTATCAAAACATTATAAAAACTTCAGTGATAGAATCTGTTACTAAAAAAAGGAATTATAGACCATATGACAGAATTCCCATGTCCAGTACCTGGCTCTTTCTTACCTAGACTAACCTGTTTAACACCTCTAGAACTAATTC
>RJWT010004849.1:18903-32398 GCA_004365215.1 Cuniculus paca
AAAAATGAATTTTTTGAAACAAGTATAAATTTGCTATATGTGAAATATACCAGAGTCTTCTGGTTTTAATTCTGGTATTTAATGATATAAGTCAATCATTTTATGAGCAACTGGTCTTCCCATTTAGAAACCAGAAGTAAACATATATGTCATCTCATCTTCACAGAATCAGCAAGAATAAATTAGATGAGAGTTAGAGTCCTTGGGAAAAAAAAGGCTGCTTTCTAAATGCAGAGTATTTGCTTTACTATTATTCTTATCATTCAGTAAGAAGATGAAATGCTTTTTCCTGTGTATTCTTGTGGGCTGTGTTTCCTTAAGAGAATCTGAGACAATGAGACAATTTGAGAGTTAAGTAGAAGTATTTTATGACTATAGGCTCAAAAAAAAAAAGATGTGGGGTTGTTAATATTCCTGAAAACCACAACTTGGGAAATGGAGCAAACTAATGCTGTGTCAAATTCCTTGAAGAGATGACACTTTAGGAGAAAAATGTCAAGTGAAATACTTTAGATGTATAAGGTCATGTTCAAACTTGTTATTTCTTCAAGATTTCCCCTGTATTGCTAAAGAATAGCAATGAAAAAAAAGAATAGCATTGATCTGTTACGGTATATGGTGAAATACATTAAAAATCATCTATTTTATTTACTATTTCAGAAACAGGGCTTCTTATATTTAAAGGTTTTAAAAATTATGATAATAGGGTATTTTATGAAGTTTTTATTTAAAAATTGATTCAACAAGAAATAATTTCCATTTCAGATTTAGACTACAAAATGGTTCACTCTGTGTTCCAGTGACTTTAAGAGATACTGCTTTCAAAGTTTGATTATCAGTGGAAATTTGTATTATAATTAAATTAGTAAAGAAGATTTATAACTTCATTATAAGATTATTTTTATTTTAGAGGCTATACCTATTTAATTTTGAAAATTTGAGAATTAAAGTAATAAGGACATGTCCCTCCTAATAATTCCCACATCTATAAATTTAAAGTAGTATAATGAAGCAGTAGTCCCTGTATGTCTTGGTTACTTTTCTCTCGTTGCTGAGACTAAATACCTGACACCCAAAATTAGGGAAGGAAAGTTTATTTCTTACAGTTATGAAGATTTTAGTCCATACTCAGCTGGTTCAAAGGCAGGGTGGCGTGGCCGAAGGACAGCCATTCACTGCAGCTGCAAGCGTCAAGGGAAGACAGCATAAAAGAGGGGCTGAAGGGCGTGCCTCTTTCCAGACCTTACATTGTATGCTGGCTGCACCCCTGGATGGGTGCAGCACTCACACCACCAATCCCAGTGCTAGACAACAAACCAATCACAAAGCTAGATTCAGCTGCTTCCATGACTACTTGAGGCTTGGGGGCCGCCTAGGCACAAACCATAACACTATAGTAAGACCAAGTCACCTGTTAAACATTCAAATAAGCATTATAAATCCAATTTGTAATTTACTTTCTCTCTGTGTAGGTATTTTTCTGTCTGAATTTGTACCTTTTTTTACCAGATCTACATATCACTCAACATACCAAACTTTATAAACCAAGAAACTACTATTGCATAAAGTATACCACATGGAAGTACTATGCTTTGAATTTACTACAAACCATATATGTATATTTCATGCATAAGGTTTCTCAAAGATCTCACTTTTTACACAATTTATGTAGAAAATTATTTGTAGATTTCAGTGTTTTTTTTTTTGTCACATGCAAAATGGAAGCAATTTCCAGGCATTTACCTAGATGCTTAAGTAAATTCCAATTCTGATTTGAGCTATCCATGAAATTCATACTTACTAACTTAAATTTATGTTCATTGAATGTACCACTGTCACTATAAAGGCCTAAACACCAAAAAAACCAGGATGTCACTGGCAAGGTAGGACTGGAAGTCATAATTTTTTGTCTGTTTGCTAGCATGCTCTCATACCATTTTTAAGTCTAGAATAGATAAAATGTGATAGATTGAATCTCATCTTACTGCAGTTATACAAGGAAAAGTAAACTCAGTCATAGATAAGACTTCTATGTGTTTACTAAGTCAATTTGTTTATATAGATTTTCCCCCAGAATTGTTGAACCTAAACTCAAGAGGAAATAAAAATGTATTCATGAGCAGTTGGAAATCAGAAACTGTTTCTTATTGAAATGTATTTCAATTACCACTTGACAATTGTCTTCCTGTAAGCTCTATTCAACAGACAGATTTTAGAACAGTATAAATCTGAGCTTAATTCCTTGCACCCAGAACACCATACTATCAGGTCAATTTGAGTTATATCCTTACCTCCTGTAATAGAGCAACAACCACTTACTTCACCATTTACTTTGTTCCCTTTTCCATTCAACATTTTCTCAATTACAACAACAACAAAAAAAAGAAAATAGGATATAATTGTTCTAGATGGATTCAAATTCTCTTCATATAAATCTTCAAGTAAAGGGGAAAAATGAAAATATTCCTCCCAGTTATCAGCATGAACACACAAAAATGGTAAATATATGAAAAATATAAGTAATTTAAAGATTGGCATTTTTATTGATTCATCCCGCAGTCATTTTCATGTTTAACAAGTTAACTCAGAAAAAGAAAGTGTACACAGTCCTTATGAGACATGATTCTTAGCCCTAAAACATAATCTAAATGAGAAGAAAAGTAAATGCATATAAACCATTAAGCAACTAATGACATTCCAAGTGTCAAGATCTGTAACAAATAGGAAGAGAATCAAGAGCATAATTATTCCACGACCCCTTTAAATACATCACACCAATAATAAGATAATTTCACACAACTGAATTGTACTTAAAAATTCATCTCATAATTTAGCAAAGTGATTAGCAAATATTAATGGTGTGATTTTAATATTACCAGTCTCTTCATTAAAACATGAAATTTTTTTTTAATGATCAGTGTTTCAAATGTATGAGAAAGCATATATTGAAGGGCATTTTTACAGCTGCAAAAGAAATGTCTACTATTTAAAATGAAATTTAATGTGACCCTCTCATTAGTTAAAATCTCATCAATAATTAACCAGATAATAATTACGAAGTCAACTCAACCTGCATCATAAATTGTGCACTTTCTATCTATTTTTTTAAAATTTTATTTTAAAGCAAATAAAACAAAACAAAACAAAACAGAACAAACCAGGTCAGAACAGAACGATGCAAGCAACACAGGACTTCAAAACAAGACAACAGGAAATCAACAGTGGCTACCACAGTGTCTGTTTTCTTCAAAATAGTTGTTCATACCTTCACACACAATAAATTCAAACCAAACAAAATAGTATAAAACCAATCAAAACAAAAGAATGAAAGCATTATGTGACTTCAAAACAAGACAACAAGAAGTCAACAATGGCTACCATAATGTCTCTTGTTTTCTTCTATTTTTTTAAGCAAAGGTTTTTGTTTTGTTTTGTTTTGCTTTTGCTTTTGCTTTTAAGCATGAGAGAACTATTGTTCATTTCTATGGTTCTAGGACTAAAAGAGCAGGAATAAAGATCAATTGAATATGAGCCGCAAACCTTTTTGCCAGAATTTGTCATCCTCAGACTCATTAGACAGCTACTTGTCTCCCTAGTCCCTTTGAATCCATCATAAAATTCCTGCAGGGTCTTGGGAACTTCTGGAACTGTCAGAACATTTATGACTATGTTTGTCAACCCTTATGGGGCATCAGAATCACCCAGGAACTTTTAGAAAATACAAAGCACAACCTCTGGAAATTTCTGATTTACTTGGTTTATAGTGGGACTCATATGAAGTGTTTTTAAAAAAAAGACTGGGTAGCTCTGATATGCAACAAAGACTGAGAATTACTCAGCTCAAGTAGGTATACTTCCAGCTTCATTTAAAAGTCCAGATGCAAGAGTTTTGCAAGACTATAATACCATACTGTATATATATCAAATAGTATACAACTAGTTTGAGTTTCCCCTCTTTGCACCTGAGATTTCTAAATCTCAGCAAGTACATAAGTTATTATTTAAGAATGCTCCTATTGTTAATGTGTACAATGGTTACATAATGACAAAACATTTTAGTAAAGTCTTAAAAATGTCTTTTTCCAAATGAACTCCTAAATCATATTTTGTTTTCATTAGAAAAGACATCATTTCATTGACCACCAGTCGATGTCTTAAAAATTCAAAGCCTAGATAAGTAGCCAGAATCCAGTTGTAGTGTGTCTATTTTATTTATTAAGGCTTTCTTTTCATTCCTGCTTTATATTTGTCTTATAAGACTAGTGATATTAAAATAGTTTGAATGTGAAATTGTAAAGTATTTAGAGGCTAAAAATAAAAAAAAAACTTATACAAAAGAAAAAAAAAAGATGATTTAAGAATCTGCTTTTCTAGACTACCAGGAAATACTTGACTTCAAATAAACCATCATGGGGTATGATCCAAACAGATGTCTTTTTTTAAGCACCTGTTGGAGTCCACTCTGCAATTGGCCCTTTAAATCAGATGTAGTTTTAATTTTCCAAAAGCAGTCTTCAAGCAAGTTGGAATGTCAGAAATGCACATTTGCTGCTTATATTCCTATGTAGCAAACCAGTTCCTGCATTACCATGTTTATCTCTTGATTTTTGTAGTCAATGAGAGAAATCTACAAATACCATTAGGATTGACCAGCTTTGTTTATAGAGGTTTATTAGAGGGAGTTGATTTAAACCAGTTGATTTAAACCAATAAAGAAGCATATTATTTTTACTTTCTTAGGAGTCTTTTAACAACTAACTTGTTAAAAATGAGAGCTATAGTTGTAAATTGAAGAAGGAAAAACCTCACCTTCACTTTCATCACTCCCAAGTAGAGTCTACATTTGTATTTGACTATATTGAAATAGCTAAAATGTCACACAGCTTAGCATGAAACATGACTATAGCTGATTCTATTCCAAAACAGACATATACAGGCTGTGTTAGTAGCATTACATGATGATTACTTTCATCACATCTATGTATAGAATAGTACTGAATCAGACATTGTCAGGCTGAAGGTCATGGTCTATGCATAGCTATTCAAATACTTTAGGTTTGAGACAGCTGAATTACTCTCTGACCTGGCTTTAGTGAGTGGGCAGATCATCTTCATCTTTATGCCTTCCTGCCCTTTCTAAAAATAGTAGGGCCTTTAACAAGGAGATATTTTAAGCTGCTCCTATTCACTTGTCTCATCAGGAGAAGCTTATTTTGGCCACTTGCATGTGTCAAATTTACGTGTGTGCGTAGACTTTGGAATACTAACCCATGCTTCTCACCACTCATATAAGAAACTGGCAAACTTAAAGGCCCTGGAATTGCTAGCTGAGAGTGTTGGCTACATGAGTGGATAAATATAAATGAAAGGAAGACACTTTTTAAGAATGTGAATATGCTCCTGAAATCATCCATTTCAGACATTTGCACATCAGCCCTCAGCTTTTCGGATCTGTTTTCATAAGACCTGGCTGTGATTTTGCTCCAGAGACCTCTGCAATCGTGTCACTTTTAATAAATATTTATAGGAGGTACTGCCAGCCTGTGGATAAGGGAAACTAATGAGAAACTGCTGTCCAAACTCTGAACGGCAAAAACAAAACCAAGCAAAACGAAAAACAAAACAAAACCGAAAAAGAGCAACTCAAACAATCCGTGCTCACAAGAAGACACGTAGAAAAATACCAAGATGTAACTTTGATTTGATAACTGGATTTATCAGTCATTTGACTGGCATGCAGTGGGTACTTTGTATTTTTCTACTTTGAGAAACAATTGCAAATCTATGTTATTCTGCACAACTGGGACCAAAAAAATTATGAGTGTGAGAAAACAGAGACTCTAAAAGCACAATGGAAATAAAGCAGGTAAACCCTGTTCCACAGTCATGTCATTCCAGTACAGATGTACGTGGTACTCGTGTTTGCACCTCTAAGAAATTTCCATTTTTTCGCATCAAAAAATCCAGATATGAAGCTGAAGCTGCATTCTTCGCCAACCTGAAGCTGTCTGATTTCAACATCATTGACACCCTTGGAGTTGGAGGTTTTGGACGAGTAGAACTGGTAGGTGGATTGTTCTTGAAATGATTTTTGAAAGCTCCCATCTTCCTTTTTATTTCTTCTCCTAAGTATGACTTCTTTCTTTTCTCTTTGTTCTCTTTTCATTAATCACTGTTGTTCCTAAATATTCACCAAATGCCCTCACAGAGGCATTGTCAGAGTATGCAACACAGTGGGCTATGCTGTGTAACCTGTAGACTAAAAATAACATAAACACCAAATTACTTTTTAGAAAACGTTTTCATATTAAATAAAAGGTAAATACATTATGTAATGGGGAGGCATAAGGGAACTTTTAGTTTGTTGATAGTCTATAATCCATATTAGTTCTGAGAAGTGCTCACTAATTTAATTACTAATTATTCTTTAACTTGTTACAATTTAATTGTAAATTTAAGTACAGACAGAAGACTGGGAGATAAAGATATGAAATAAATGGCACAGCAGTAGCTGAAATTCTGTAGTTATTGGAACCCGGATTATAGTGACCATGAATGTTTTATAGAGTTTATTTCACAATACTTTATATATACAGCTAAGTGTTGAAGAAGATGAAGACATTTTTGTACAAGTTCACACATTAAACACATTTCATGAATGTGGTATAGACAACATGTAAGCATGTCTTGGTTGTATTTGTTGTAAATAGAAACTTAAAAACTGACATCTTGTTCCAAAAATCAGAAAAAAAATACTCTGTTGACTGAGTTAGCAGGATTACAAGACCTTGTAGCTATAAACCCTATTTGAGAATGCCGATTCATTCTCCTCTCCGTGAATGCAGAGGAGTCCCTGATATCAGACACCAGGACAGTGTGTGAGGAACTCCCCGAGCCTGTGCACAGATCTGTAAACAGTTACTGTTGCCATCTGGAGTCGGAAGAAATCCCCTTCCATAAAACACTATGACCCAACACGACTTCTGCTGTTAGTGTATTTGTGCTGCAATTGGGATTTTTGACTGTGCCAGGCAGAAAACGTCTATTTACTTAAAAATTTCTAAGAAGATTTTACCCAGGCGTGGTGGCACATGCTTATAATCCCAGCTATTCAGGGAGCCGAGGCAAGATCAAAAATTCAAGACCAACATGAGCAATTTAGTGAGACCTGATCTCAAAATTAAAAATTAAAATAGAATTAAAAAGCCTGGGGATATAGCTCAATAGTAGAATGCCCTTGAGTTAAATCCTCAGTATCAGTCAATCAATCAGTCAATCAATCAAAGAAGGTTCTAAAGCCATAAAGTATTCTCTTAGATTTGCATTATATTTCCTTTAAGATACTATATTAATGTTGTACTCTTGATTTGATGGTCCATAATACATCTCTTAGATTCTGAGTACTTTAATTTATGGGACTAAACACTAAGTAAGGTTCTACAAAACATCATAATTTTATGAATTATGCCATTTAATGCAGCCTCACATTTAGTTTTTTAAGGACTTTGGTTTGTGGTGAATTATAATTGTTTGTAGAGCTAAAAAGATTTACTGATAGCACTTGAACAGCTTTGCTCTGGAGATATTGAAACATACAAGGAGCAGACAAGGTAAAATTTTTTACCATAAAGGTTAGATTTCATGGTGTGTTCATTTACATAATTGCGTATATCTAAACTCCTCTATGGATTAAGCAGCATAAAGGACAAAATTCCCCAGAGATTAGTTTGGAGACTATTTGTTATAGTTTCTTAAAGTTTTTATTTAAATATTTAAAATTTTCAAAGACTATGCACAGTAAAATTGGTGTTTTGGTTAACAATAACAAAAAATCAACATTACAACTTCGTGAACTTCCAGAGATCTGATAACTTCAAGTTACCCACAAGATATGTTATATATAGAAATTTAATTAGGATTTTTGAAATATTGAAAACATTGGTAATATTGAAAATAGCTTGTAATAACTGAAAACAATTCAAGCTGATAGAGCAAAACTTGTAGAAAATTCTATAAAACATAGATGAGGGGCACAAACAACTAGCCACAAAATTAGGGTAAATTTAATTGTATAAAAAGTAATACAGATTAGCTAGATGCACAAAAGCCTTGGATTCAGTCCTCAGTACCACACATATGAAACTAATATAGTTTAAAAGGACAAAATATGTTGGTGCATGGTGGTATGTACTTGTTTCTCTCGGTCTCTACATGTATAGATATAGATACAGATATAGAGATATATAATCTGTGTATTTATACATTTTTATATATATCCTCCACTTTAGGAAATACTAAACAATTCAGCCCACTTTTTGTCTCATGGATATTATATTCTAATATTTTACACCAATGTTTATAAACCAATGAAAACCAAATCTCAAAGAATTAATTTTGGTTGGAAATATACTCCATTTTGCAAAAACTTTAGATAATATTGATAATGATAAATTCTTTATGGGTCATTAGGTATGATGAGTCCTTAGCAGGAGAAAAATCCATAGCCTTAACTTCTGTTCTTGCATCTTGTATCATCTTTCACATCCCAAAACACACTGGAAGATAAGCAGATTATCTTCAATTTCAGTGTGGACCAGCCATTTTTGTGATTCCCATTTTTATCATCTACTATTTGCCTGGGCATATTAAGTACTAGAGATGAGCAATATTCTCCTCTATGATGTTTTAGTTTTTAAATGTATCTAATGGTACTAAATTTGTGAGACTGACCTTGACACTTGACTACAATTTTACACACAGTTATCATCACACTGACATAACTACAGTGGTATGTATCTCTACAGTGGTATTGATACCATTCAGAGGAAGTGGATATAGAGTCACATTCTGTTGTGACTACAGGAATTTTCACTCATCTTTGAGAATGACACATGAAAAATAATTTTATCAATATTACAGGGTGCTATTTTTAAACAACATAATTTTCATATACACCCATTTCATATGTGTGCATAGTGCCCAACATGTTAATATGAAGTGTGCAATACTTATACCTCAGATGTACAAATCCCTTAGCTTAGCAAAAATGATCTGGCAAGTAACATTACAAGATAATACAAGTTATACTTTACAATAGTATTTAAAAACTTTTACCGAGGCATAAGTTTTATAAAATTATAAACTCTCCACTAGGGCATGAAAGGTTTAGAAATTTGAAAGTTTGAACTCCCGTTTCTTGTTAGTGCTAAAAAAATAGTTTTTCATTGCTGTGTGACATACAGGTTATGTTTGTGTGATTTTTGCATAATGATATACCCTTCACAAAGTTCTTAGCATTACTTACTTTTTATTATTTGGCAATATAGATAAATTTAGGTAAAAAGGAAAAGAAAGATTAAAAAAATGGATAAAAGGGAAATTAAGCTTTGTGAGGAAAAGAGGGGGTTAAAAGGAGAAGAGGGGATTGAGAAAAAAAGGAATCAAAATATATTGTGTGCAGGTACAAATTCTCTATGACGACTATGATCATTGTATATATCTAAAATGTACCGATAAACCTAATTTAAATTTTTTTTCAGATAGAAGAATTTCTAAATAATTTGTTTTCAATTTGTAGAGATGAAAACATAACAAATATAAATATTTGTTCAAAATCTTGTAGTAAAGGTCTTACATGCATCAGAATTCTGTTCTTAAACTCTCTGATGTATTTCATAAAGACTTTTGGCATAACTGACATTATTTAATTTAACGTCAGGTATGTCCCATTCACAGCCATTACCTTTGAGCTACATCTTGTACTGCTCTTTTTTCTGCTCTTTAGTATGCAAAATGTTTTCTCTCCCTGTTCTTTATTGTTAAGAATGGGTTTAAATACAACCAATTTATAGAATATCTTCCAGAAGACCACATACTAATATTACTTGCAAAAAAAAAAAAAAAAAAAAAGAACAGCAACAACAAAAAGAACCCCACAGTTCTCTTTCTCTTTTTTTTTTGGTTTTGTTCTGTTTTTCTGTTACGGGGATTGAACTCACGACCTCACACTTGCCAAGCAGGCACTTATGCTGCTGAGCTAAATTCTTGGTCCTTTAATTAATAAAATTTACTCAGGAATATTTCAACCCAGGTCATCCTCTTAATTTACAGGGGACGATTGTAAAATAAGAAGATTAGTTTTACAAATCATAAGTGAAAATTAGTCCCATTGCTTTATGGTCAAATTCCTAAGTTATCTTTGCCAGAGAAATGCCTGCTTTCAGAATAGAATTGTACAAATCAAAGACACACTGGTTTTTAATCTGGCATTAGTAAGTGGTAGTTGATTTAAATATTAGCTACTGAATCTATTTACTCAGGAATCCAAATGTCTCCCATGCCAGAAAACCATACTTGAATACAATATAGGAACAAATATATAGGAGACATAATCTGTCCTTTTGGATTATAGTTTTTCTATATTAGTTACTATATGGGGGCAATCAAAAGCTATGATTAATGTATAAATAAAAAAAACTATTATAGTAAAAGACTGATTGACATTAATCCCCCTGAAAATACTCCCCCTTACCTCAAACATATTTATCCCATGTATCTTTTACTGTATATGTTTTAAAAACTTAATTTACCATTTTTTAGATCACTTCTTGTATATCTTTGTAGTAACACAAAATTTAACAGAAAATGACTCAACTCTAGGAAATCACAGTCTACAATCATGTATACTCAAAAACCCCAGACAAACAAAAACAACACAACAAAGAAGCCCTAGCAAAGTACAAACAGCACAGGCTCTGTGCATAGAGACACAAGATTTTTTTGGAGGAGGTGGGTGGCATTTCGAAGGCAGATTGAGAGTTAAGGCTTCCATATGAATGACTAATGCATTATAGTTCATGGTTGGCAAAATGAAACAACTGAAAACAAATGTTTTGTTAATAAATAATATTACTTTCTCACTAAAAATTACCTTTAGTTTGATGCCTCCTTTATAATCTTTAAATTGATTTCTCAGCAATATGTGATTCTTCCCTGATAGCTACCCTGGGAGGAAAACACAGGTATGATCCTCATACCACAGGAAAAATGTCAAGAAGAACACATATAAGTGCTCTATGTCTTTGTAGTCATCAAAAGAATTATTATTTCCCAGAACTAAATTTTGAACTAGAAGTTTTTGTTGCTATGGCTTCTAAAAATATTTAGACTCTTACCACCACCACCAAGAAATCAAGTGTTATATCAATGTCACATGTACATTTAGGCTGAGAAAAAGATTCAAGAACCAGTACTAAATATAAAGCTTCAATAGAGGACCTGATGGCCGGGCGTGGTGGCTCACGCTTGTAATCCCAGCACTCGGGAGGCTGAGACAGGCGGATCGTTGTCAGTTCGAGACCAGCCTGGGCCACAAAGTGAGCTCAAGGCCAGCCTGAATGGCATAGTGAGACCCTGTCTCAAAAACAGGGCTGGGGATCTAGCTCAGCGGTCAAAGCGCCTGCCCGGCAAGCGCAAGGTCGTGAGTTCAATCCCCGGTGCCGCAAAAAAAAAAATAAAATAAAATAAAAAAAAATAGAGGACCTGATGGTCTTGTGTGCTCATCTATTTCTTTCAAAACTTAAGAGACTCCCCCTTCTCTAACGACTTTGTTGCCCCTATTTGAGTGACAAAATGTACGTGGAGAAAAAACAAGCCGACAAAAATAATAGGAAAGCTAAAAGCTAGAGCTCTGGAATTGAACTCTCTGATGTAGGTCTTACTGACTGTGCATGCTTAGTCACTAAACCTCCTTAGCCTCAGTTTCTTCATATGTAGAATGAGGGTAATTATAGAATATGTGCTTCACAAGGTTGCAAAGATTAACTGAATTAAAGTTCCCAAAATAGTGCCTCACACATCGCTGTAGGTCAATGTGTTGTCAATGTTATTTTTATTTTAATAATGATTGCCTTTTATTATTAAACTAAGCTAATGATAACTATCTTCATATATCATTTTCACCCATAGGAAAGTAAGGGAATTGGATGGTTTTATTCCTTTTACTCCCATTGGTAGGCCAAGCACTGAGAGTACAAGTATTTCTCCAATATAAGTTAGAGCCTGAGGTTTTCAAAGATGACCTTCTGTGATAGCATCTATTAAATTCTCCCAAAGTGCTAAGGCTTTTTGTTTTCTGTTATACCATGAGAGGAGATGGGAAATAGTTTTCAATCTTCCCCATGCTGAACCTGTATGCACCTTCGTTTATTTATCCATTTCTCTTCTAAATCGTAAAGCCCCACCTCTAACCTCTCAATAGGAAATCGTTTTTCATGCATACTACTGGATCATATCCAGTTGCTACACAGCCTTAATCTTAAACCCTAGCACTCCAGTTTGGCATAAGAACAGGCTCTTGACAACAGTGCTACTAAGGTGACATCTGATCCCTTCTGTGAATACACCCACAATTGTGAATCCTGCAGTTGGACTGCCATGGAAAAGGCAACGTGGCAGCAAGTTGCGAGAACCTCCCCGTGTTCCCACAACCACATGTGTGTGGCAGGGTCGACAAGGGTGCATCTGTATCTCTCTCTGAGCATCTTGGGCAGCCCCCTTGGCACTTTGCTTTGCAGACAAGCACGTTTGAAGGGTTATATAAACCATGTGAAACAAAAAGAGACTGAGAGGTGCTTAAGCAAGAAATTAAGTGATAAACTCATCACTCAGTCAACATTTTGTTTCATCATTATAAAAGTCAAGGGGTTTAACACCAAAGGGAAATCCTATGTAAGATGAAAATATTTCAAGAGCTTCTTCTGGCCAAGCCACAGAGCAATGAAATAGAATAACTGTGAGATCACCGAGGAGCACCTGCCATTTGTGGCCACAGTGATTTATGCTGCAGAGGACGATGCCTGGGGAAACCCTGCTGCCCTAAGGCTTTGAGTTCTCCATAACTAAAGTGAGTGGACACTTGCCACTGCTTAAAAACTAAGAGTTTGCATCATTTTAACAAAGTCTTTTCTCAGCTGTACTCTCCTTCGTATGTTGTTATGCAAAGTTTCATTTATGGTTATTCTTTAAAAGAATAATTGTGAATGATAATTTTGTTTCCAGGAAAATAAGTTATTTAGATAGCTAGTGAAGGTCCAATCTAATAAACATTAATTGAACCACAGTTAGTACAGTAACAATATATTGCAGCTTCTTAAATAACCACAAATCAGTTTCTAAGCAGAAATTATGCTAGTAAAGTCTCCCTCTCTGTACTTGGACAGACAAAAATAAAGTAAGATAGTGCTTCCCTTTATCTTGTTACCATAGAACATATATTACTTTTACAATGATAATTGCTATACAATTTAGACTACATGAAAGATAACTTATAGAACAGTTACTCCCTTGCATATGTTGTGAATCTATAGGAATTATATATACCTATCTATTGAAATGCATTTTTTATTAAAAATATTTGAAATTAGTATCCTGCCATAAGATAATATATTAACAGTTCCTTTCTAAACCTCCATGTGATTCCAGAAAGATCACTCTA
>RJWT010004850.1:0-32287 GCA_004365215.1 Cuniculus paca
TTAGAAGGACAGAGGTTAAATGGAACAAAAAAACATTGACGGGGAGTTGTTTCTGAATGCACGGGGAAAACATGGACAGCCATAAGAAGCAGAGACATAAGGAGCTTAAACTCACTAAGGAGCCATGGGAGAGGATGAGTCAAAGGAGTGAGGAGCCATCTGGCCTCAGCTACATTGTAGATCCTTCTTGGATTGAATCATTGTAATAACAATTAACTAAATTAAATTGAAGGCTTGTCAAGAAACAATACCACATAGAAACACTTACTGGTAGTTAAAAAGTACCAGCCAATATTCGAATGAGTTGCCTTTAGGAACTCAATTGCTATTACCAGTAGCAATTCTGTGAGGTAAAGACTATTATTATTACCATATTACCAAGGAGTTATTGGAAATGTGGAGAAGGTAGATAAATTGCCTAAGCATACTAAATTAGAAAGCACTTGTACAAATGTTTTTTGTTCCCTTTGCAACACCTACCTTGCTTGCTCCCTGATTTTAGTTTCAGGATTATGGGCTGATTTTTTGGAGTGCTATGGTTTCATTCGCAACAGCGTCTGGAGATATCTATAGTCAAATATAATGTAAAACTGCAGAAACCTGTGTCCTTGAGAGCTCCCTCTCTGATCTGCCTCCGCTTCACTTCAATCAGTACAAACACTGATAGTCTCAGAGTGAGTGATGAAATGCTAACATAACCGATCTTTAATTTCTCGGGCCAGTTATAGTTGTAGTGATAAGCATATTGTTTTAGTTTTGACTAGCATTTCACCCTATTTTATAGTTTTCAGGGAATACATTTTAGCTTTTATGTTTCTGAAGAATTGTGCTACTCAAGATTAACTGGTTAAACCATTAAATACAGCTGCCCTAAAGACAGTCATTATTGCTATTAGAAAATATTGGGCATGGACCTGAAGTGAAGATTAAGATCATTTTTCCCTCATTAAGTATACATTGGTTAAATGCTTTGCATCTCACTGTGAAGTGAAGACACTGAACCAATGATCTGAAAATATTTGGAATGTTTAAAATAAACACAGAAGCGCACTTAGAAAAATGCGTATCTTTAATTTATACTATTACGGCTTTTACAATTATAATTTCTTTGTGGTTATTTCTAATATATATTTAGTGATAGAAAAAATGTTTTCCAATGACCTCTAATTAATATATTTTTGCCACCAAACACAGGCTTTATTATGTTCAAAACAAATCATGCTTGGCATTGGAGAAACAGACAAGTCCTGAAAGATGTGTTTGGGGGCCAAGGGAATTCACAAGTAGTTAAAGTTCAAGAGCAGTGAAATGATTCTTATACAATTGGTTGTATGGAAGTTTTGTGGGATTACGAGGAAGGTAGAATTAAGAAATACCAGCTTTCCTGGAGGAGGTGGGATAGGAATAGTAATTTGGATTTCAAGTGTATAATATCTTGCAAATATCAAGTCCTCAACAAATTTTGGATATATAAATGGAGTTTAAAGTTTAGTGGGGAAGAGAAGAAAGAACAGTTTCAGGATTCATGAAATGACAAACGAGAGAGCTGATTCCTTCTACATCTTGTTCTTCTAGTGAGAACATAGACTTGCAGAGAGATTGTGAAGGTTTAATTGAAATACACATTTTGACTGTCAGAAAGTGAAGAAACAATTGGCTATGATTTGACACTTTGAAGAAATGCAGCCTTTGGAAAGATTTTCAAATATAATTTAGAAGATATGATTATTTTCTGTCTTTCTGTGTGTTGGGGGAGGCACCATTCATTTTACTGGCAAGTCAGATTCTTGGAAATTGTCCTTGATATATCAATCTCTCGTAGCCCTGCACAAATTTTGTTGATATTCTGTCTTAATGTTCTGCAGCCCAGCTCTTCCCATCTCCACCACCTTTGGTGTAGTTTTTATTATCTTGGCTTTCTAATTTGTCAATACAGAATAATCATATATATATTTATGGTGGTATAATACAAAGCTTTGAAACACATGAATAGTATGTAATACATGGTAATTAGCATACCTATAATTTTAAATATTTACCATTCTTTTGTCATGAGAACATTCAAAATTCTTTCTTCTAGTTATTTCACATATACAGTGAATTATTGTTAGCCGTAGTGTATAGTCATCTCCTGTGCAATAGAACACTAGAAGTTACTCCTCTTATCTAACTGCAACAAGTGTACCCACTGACCAATCTCCCCACAACTCTCCCTCTTTCCTATTCTCTCCAACTGTGGTAACCACCATTCTACTCTCAATTTCTACGAGATCCATTTCTTTAGATTCCACCTCTGAATGGGATAAAGTGGTATTCATCCTTCTGTGCCCGGCTTCTTTAATACATTCTTCCTCAGGCTTACCCATGCTGTCACAAACAACAGAATTTCATTTTGTATGACTGAATAATATTCACTATATTGTATGTGCTGTGTTTTCTTCATCTATTCATCTCTCGATGGTCAGTTAGGTTGATTCCATAGTTTAGATGTTGTGGATAGTGCTGCAATAAATACGGAAGTTAAGATGTCTTTTAGCATAGAGATTTTATTTCCTTTGAAAATGTGCCAGTTGTGAAATTGTGAGATCATATGGTAGCTCTATTTTTAATTTTTTTTACAAATTTCCATACTGTTTCTCTTGACAGCTATACTAATTTACATTTCTACCAATTATATATGAGCTCCTTTTTTTTTCCCATATCCAATATTTTTTTCTTGTCTTTTTGATAATAGGTATGATAACTAGTGTGAGATTGTATCTTTTATAGGTTTTGATTTGCATTTCTTTGATAGTTAATGATGTTGAAATTTTTTTTATATGGCTGTTGGTCATTCTTATGTCTTCTTTCAGCAAATGTCTATCCACCCTTTTTACTTGTTATTTTTCCATTGGCCTTTTGTTTGTTTTGTCTAAGGTTCTTACAGCTTCTGAATAGTAATCTCTTGCCACATGTGTAATTTATAAGTATTTCATCTCATTCTATAGGTTGTTCTTTGGTCTGTTGATTGTTTCCTTTGAAATGCAGAAGCTTTTGGTTTGATGTAATCATATTTATTTTTGATTTTGTTGCTTATGCCTTTGATGTTTATATAAAAAGTTCTTTTCCAGACTGATGGATGATATATACCATTTTCTTCTTCTAATTTTGGTAACAGTTTCAGGTTGTACTTTCAACCTTTTAATCCACTTCAGTTGATTTTTGTGTACTAAATGAGACAAGGCTCTAGTTTCATTGTTTTGCATGAGGACATCTAGATTTCCCAGTAGCATTTATTGAAGAGACTGTTGCTTCCTGATGTGCTTATGTGCATTCTTAAAAAAAAAATTGGTTACAAATTTTTTACAATTTTACAATTACAAGAATTTACTTTGGGGATATCTAATCAGTTTCATTGATATGTGAATATGTTTTTATGCTATGTATCATAATGAATTACTATATTTCATTAGAATACTAATAAAGAATATTCTTTTATTTTAAATAGAATAAAACCAAATGAAATAAAACAGAATAGAGTCAATCAAAACAAAACAATGAACATTGTACAGGACTTCAAAACAGGATAAAAGGAAATTAATGATGGCTACCATAATACCTCTTGTTATCATCAAAATAACTGCCCACACCATCAGGCATAATGAAATCAAACAAAATAGAGCAGAATAAAACCAATAAAAACAAAACAATGAAAGCAATACAGGACTTCAAAACAAGATAATAGTAAAACAACAGTGGCTACCATAATGCCTCTTGTTATCTTCAAAGTAGTTGCCTATACCATCAGATGTAATGCAATCAAACAGAACAAAATAGAATAAAATCAATCAAAACAAAACAGTGAAAGCAAACAGGGCTTCAAAACAAGATAATAGGAAATCAGTAATGGCTACCATAATGTATTTTGTTATCTTTGAAATAGCTGTCCATGTCATCAAATATAATAAAATTAAACAAAACAAAACAGAATAAAACCAAACTAAACAGAACAATTAAAATAAATCAGGGTTTCAAAACAAAGTAATAGATTAACAATGGTCACTGTGTTCCCTTTGTAGACATTTCCTCCCCTTTCACTTTCATAATACGTAATGTGCATTTTGGATCCCACTAACTCCTTTAGTATTTTATATGCAGGAGACAACAAGATATTCACTCATGTGACTCTGAACAATTTCACCCATGAGCATGATCTCAAGTTGTATCCATTTATCTACAAGCCTCAAGGTTATCTTTGCAGCTGAGTAGCTTTCCATTGTATAAAAATGCCATGTCTTTCTTATCCATTCTGCAGCTGATGGGCAAGCTGCCCCCAACTTCTTTCTGGTTCCCTGTCACATAAAGCATTGTTCTCTCTCCTTTGACTTTCAATCTGTGAACCCCCTTTTGAGATAAATGTGTTTCTTGTATAAAGCATATTGATGGATCCTGTCTCCTGATCCACTCTGCCTGTGTTTCTTTCTATTGGTGAATTGAGGCCATCTACATTAATGGTTAAAGCCAATATGCACTGGCTAGTCTCTGCCATGCTATTTTCCTGCCATCGGCTGCCAACTTTTCCCCTCCATTCAGTTGTCTGCCCTGCTTGGTGGTTCCCCCTCTGCCACTGTTCCTGGAACCATGGTCTTTTTTATCTCTCTCTAGAATGTCCTTCAGTATTCTTTATAGGGTTGGTTTGGTGGTCATGAATTCCTTCAGTTGTTCTTTGTCATGGAAGTATCTTGAAATAATTTTGAAAAAAACTTTTGCAGGGTAAATCAATCTGGGTTGGAAATTGTTTTCTTTCAGGACTTTCAATACTTCACTCCAGCCTCTTCTTGACTTGATGGTCTGTGTGAAGAAGTCTGTCATGATTCTGATGGGTTTTCCTTTATAGATGATCTGTTTCTTTTCTCTAACAGCTTTTAATATTCTGTTCTTGTGTTGAATTTCTGGGATCTTGATTATTATATATCTGGGTGTAGATTTATTTACTTATGGCTAGCTGGAGTTCTGTATGTCTCATTTATCTGAATTTCACTTTCTTTTCCCATGCTTGGGAAGTTTTCTGCTATTACTTCTGTAAATAGACTTTTAATGTCATTTGTGTTGACCCCTGCTTTCTCATTGACACCTATTATTCTTAAGTTACGTTTTTTGGGTTGCCTTGAAGCCACTGAATTGTTACTTCTGGTTTCTTGTTAGTTTTAAGAGATCTTTCCTTTTGTGATCTCAAGCTACAAACCTGTCTTCAAGGTCTGAAAGTCTATCTTCAGTTTCTTTCAAGTGGTTTTGCCAACTTTCAATTGGGTTTTTAATTTCCTGGATATCTCTTTGAATCTATTTTATGTATTCTCAATCTTTCTTATATTGTTCATTCAAGGTTTCCCTTATTTTCCTATGCTTCTCTATTTTTTTAATCTATGTCTTCTTTAGAGGTGCTTACCAACTCTTTTATTATGTTTTTCATTTCTTCTTTTACCTGAGATAGTATTTATGTTCTAATTTCTTTTATGGCCTCATGAAGTTATTTCTTTACTTCTGTTGCCATCACTTCAGAAATTTCAGGTGTGCAACACCCAATCTCTCCTGTGTTTGCATCTCCTGGACTTGCTCACTTTGTTTGGAGGTCAGAGACTGCCTTTTGCTTCTTTGTCTTGACAAATTCCTGGGTTCTTCCAGACAGGTGGGTAGTGGGGTCCCAGACACTTTCTGCCTTGGCTACAATTTCTCTGAAGTGAGACTGTTTCATTTTTCTGGCCAGTGCTGGCTATAGGTATGAGAGGGTGGCCATTGGGTGTGCTGGTACAAGGCTGTCTGTTGCTTTTCTCAGCCTGTGCTGGCTCCCCAGTGGCTGGTGGGGTGTGTGTGGGGGGTGGGGCAGGCTGCTGCCTGGGATCAAGATGGTTATATGCAGGGAGCTCCCAGGATGGCTGCTGGAGTGTTCATGGGGGTGGGGCCAGCCACTGCCTCTGAACTGAACTGGCTACCAGAGGGCAGCCTGGGTAATGGCCCGTGGAATGCACATGGGGGTGGAGCTCAGTCCAAGCAATTTCCATGGGTCTGCACCCAGCTAGGAGCTGCTGGAGGAAGCCAGCCACTGTTCTGGTTCCAGGCTTATCTGGCTCAACTCCAGAATGGCTCCTGGCCAATCACTTTCTCCTGTGGGAGGACTGAGTCCCCCGCACTCACCTCCAGCCAATGCAGTACTCTGCATCCACTGCTCCCCTCCACTGCCACATCTCTTTGCAGAGGCCTCTGGGCTCACCAACCACCACCATCTCTGTGACCATGCGTCTCCAATTTACAACAGCTCCTCTCGCACAGTGAGTCCGGCTCTGGGTGAAGGCACCACGAGCTACTGCTTTCTTCTTCATTTAAGTTTTTCTTTTTACTCTCTCCATGGGCTTTAATTCACACTTTAGATTCTTCCTGAGTCCAGGGCACCCACTTTCTTCCTTCTTGTCTTCCCCATATTGCTGTATTCCAGCATCTGGATGGTGACACTCAGAGAGGCTATTCTCTCTGCTGCTTAATGCTCTGCCATCTTCCAACATCTAATGAATATTTTAAAGTCTGGTATTGTGATGCCTCCAACTTTGTTCTTTTTCAAAATTACTTTGAGTGCTTGGGTCTTTCATTTCTACTGTGAAGAATATCATTGTTTTGATTGCATTAATAGATATCAGAGCACAAATAAATGAAATACAGACTAACAAAGCACATCAACAAAACAGTTCTTTGAATAGTTAAAAAAAATCAAGAAAACTTTAACCAACTAAAGAATAATGGAGGAATCTCAAAGAAAATAAACAATAAAAAAAGAGACTTAAAACTGTTACCTCAGATTGCTTTGTTTGATTATGTTATATCCAGTGGCATGAGCAGCTATTTCAAAGATAAGATATATATCGTAGCCATTTTGAATTTATTATTATCTTGTTTTGAAGTCCTTTATTGTATCCATTGTTTTGTTTTTACTGTTTCTATTCTATCCTGTTCTGTTTGATTTTTACTATTTCCAAAGGTATCTGTGGCTATTTTGAAGACAACAAAAGGTATTATGGTAACTATTGTTTATTTTGTAATGTTGTGAAGTCCTGTATCACATACTCAGGTTTGTTCTGTTTGGTTTTGTTCTGTTTTATTTTCTTTGGCTTTATCCTCTTTAAAATAAAAGAAAGAAATACAAATGTTCACAAGAAACTATTATGAACAATAATTTTCCAAGAAATTAGAAATCCTAGAAGAAATTAGTAAATTTCCTGGACACATTCAATCTAGCAGGATCAAATCAAGAAGAAACAGAAAATCTAAAGAAACAAATAGGTACTAATAACATTAAGTTGTAATAGTCTCTTACCAAAGAAAAGCTCAGGATTTGATGGCTATACTGCTAAATTCTACAAAGCACTTAAAGAACAAATTCTAGTTCTTCTTAAATGACTCTAAACTGAAATGGAAGGAAATCTCCCAAACTCATTCTATGAGGAAAGCATTACTCTGTGAGGAAACAGGCAAGGACACAATAACAAAGAGGAAACTGTAGGTCAGTGTTCCTGGCAAATGTTAGTGCAAAAAAATCCTTCATGAAATACTTTCATACAGAATTCAACAGCACATTAGAGAAAGATCATTTACTATTGTCAAATGGGACTCATCCCATTGATGGGTTAACATATACAAATTAATAGAGAGGATAAATCATTTTAACAGAATAAAAGACAACAATCATATGATCATTTACATAGATACATGAAAACAACATTGGAAAAATTGAGTATTTCTTCATGGTAAAAAGTCAACAAATTTGGTATAGAAAGAATATATTTCAACATAATAAAGTCCATATATAGGTCATTGTCATTATATTGAATGAAGAAAAGTTTTAAGCTTTTCCTCTGAGATCTGTAACAAGAGATTTATATACACTTTTACTACTGCTATTCAAACTAGTACCAGAGTCATAGCAAGACTTCCAGTAATTAGGCACGAGAAAGAAATAAGAGGCAGCCAAACTGGAAAGGAGGAGGTCAAATATCTGTTTGCAGCTAACAAGATCTTATGTGTAGAAAACCTTAAAGTCTTCATTAAGAAATTATTGGAATTCATAATTAGAGTAAAGATACAGGATACAAAATCAACATAAAAAGTCAGCAGTAGCCGGGCGTGGTGGCTCACACCTGTAATCCCAGCACTCGGGAGGCTGAGACAGGCGGATCGTTGTGAGTTCGAGACCAGCCTGGGCTACAAAGTGAGCTCAAGGCCAGCCTGAACGGCATAGTGAGACCTTGTCCCAAAAATAGGCCTGGGGATCTAGCTCAGCGGTCTAAGCGGTTGCCTGGCAAGCTCAAGGTCATGAGTTCAATCCCCAGTGCCGCAAAAAAAAAAAAGTCAGCAGTGTTTCTATACACCAACAGCCAGCTATCATTTTGACTATCACTTTAAAAGTTCTTTCTAAAATGTGCCTCTTCACTGACTTATGCTCTTTCGATTTCTTTCTCCATATTGCAGACAGAGTGATATCATCAAAGTGGTGATTTCTTATTAAATTCTAGTAACTTCCTCTTAACATGACACAAAAGTTCTTTATGATTTATCTGTTTCTGGATTTATTTCACACTATTATTTGGCCTTATTTCACACTATTTTTCTGTATCATTGTTTCCTTCATAGCACTGACAACCATTACAATTGTGCATGTTTGTGTGTTAATTTCTCTTATCAGGAGAATCCATATAGTTTATGAACTCTGCTTCTGATTTATATCCCAACTCTGTAGTTCTGAAAAATTACTTAAACTTTATCTATTTCACTTTATATTTTTTATCTAAAAGAGTAAGAAGGGGATGAGAAGAAAAAAAAACAGAGAAGAAAGAGGAGGAAGATGAGGAAAAAGAACAAGAGAAATTTTCATTGAATAGACATCTGTACAGATTAATTGAAGTAGTACAAGAATTCTTAAAATACTGTCTGCATATAGTACACATTCAATAGATGACAGATAACTAGCTATAGAGGATAATTTCTATCAGGGCTTAAGTCAAAATCTGTTTACCACATCAGTGTTTTCTATAATTGCTGACAAGATTGTACACTTTATGTTGACTAAATAAATATTAAGAAATAAAAATATAAAAATTAAAAGTGCATTGCACTATGGAATATAAACTCAAACTTATGAAATTAAAAGTATTATGAGGACATCTAGCATGTTGACAAGAGTCCAGCTAACTTCTGTAAGGGTCCTTACAAGATGAAGACCTCGGTATAACTCCCTAAACAAGTAGGCTAAGCAGCTCATGTTTTAGCAGTAGTTTGATTAAGTTGACTTGGTGATGCTAGTTTTCTATAATTAGAATCACAAAAGAATGCTATAAATAAGAATATACATGTATATAAATGAACAAATGTTCAACATTGCTGGTCATTAAAGAAATACAGATTAAAACAACACCAAGATTCCATCTTACCTGAGAAAGAATATCCAGCATCAAGAAATCAAATAATAACAAATTCTGGTAGGGAGGCTGTGGGCAAAAGAGAATCCTAAATTTTTGGTGGGAATGCAAACTATGGAAATCACTAGAAGGAGATTCCTAAAAAAACTGAAACTAGAAATTCTAATTGATCCAGGTATTCTTCTAGATATCTTCCCGAAACAGTTAAGAAAGATCATTCATTTTTGTCAAGTGAAATTCTAGTTATCTTCTGAAAAGAGTTAAAGACATCATAATACAGTGTTAAATGCATGCTTATGTTTATAGCAGCACAAGTAATTGCAGCTAAATCTGGAAAGCATACTATATGTCCACCAACAGATGACTCAACAAAGAAAATGTGATATATTTACTTGATGGAATATTAATTTTCAATAAGGATAAACCTGAGTCATTTGTAGGAAAATGAATGCACCTTGAAAATATAATGTTAAATAAAATAAATCAGACACAAAAATGTTAAATATCATATGATTTGTCTTATATGGGAATCCCAAAATATAAATGAAGAGCAAAATAAAATATAGATAATAGAAAGTAGGGTGATGGATCTTTCTTAAGTGGGAAGGGCATCAAGAGATGGAAGATTGGGGAAGGAGAGAAGGGACAGGGGGTGAAAAAAGTATTAAGATATATTACATACATGTACTAACTCCTCACAAAGAATGTAATCACTATGTGTTATAAACAAGAACAAATAAGAAATAAAAATGGAAGAAAAAAAGAGATACACAAGGCTGTACTTTTTCAATTTGTGAGCTTTAATATAACTGCTTTTTTAAAAAATAGGATAGATGATGCATCTCATTGAATAAACTTTCACAATATAACTTAAGACTTTTGATTTTCCTCACCATTGGCACACAGGAAGAAATTTTATTTCATAGTCTCAATGAGTATTTCTATGAGAGATGACTTCAAAATTACTGTTAGCCACTGTAAAATTTCTACTAGTTTGGACTAATCAAGGAGGAAAACCTAGTTTGACTGTAATAAGTAGTTTGAAATGATTTTTATTACTTTTAAATACAGCAGCACCTACAACAGGCTAATTTCATGCTCTACTAATAAGACATAGCAAAGGATTTGTACTTAGCATATTGGTTGCTTTTAAGTGCAATTAATTTCTAAACAAGATCAGCAAAGAAATGTTAAAAGTACTTAAGGGAACAAATAGTAATCTTACTATACATTTTTCAAATCTACTTTACAAAATTGGGTAAAATTGCATTTTGTCTAAGAATCACTTCAAATTGCCACAAGATTTAAAATTATAACACTCAATAAGGGCTTTAAATTGCATTGCAAACTTTGTAGGTAGAGTTTAAGTAGTTTTTAAAAAGTTTCTTTTAAATAGAAACTTCATGTGTTTCATGTTCTTTTGAGTTTTAATACCTGCACATCCCTAATTATGATTACAATTACAGGCTCAGTTAAAGTTATGCATGATTATGTGGGAGTATTTCATGTAATAAGTTAGATATTTTAACTCAGTAATTGCCAGTGATTAATTCTATTTTTCTAGATTGTTTTTTGTTTGAAATTAAAAAGTTAGCTTATTATTTCCTTGAACTGTAATTGCTTCTAAATTATGCACAGGGCTTCAAGTTCTGAGTTAATTATATCTTAGAGAGTTCTTTTAAATCAAACTAAAAAATTTCAAGGTGCACACATCATAAGAACCCGTTAAATCCTTTAACATGTGCCTCAGTAAAAAACTGCCATGCATGATTGATGACAGTGGGTTTTTTGAAGTTCTTTCAATTCGATGGTGCCAATCATTAAAGGCATTAGCAATTCCTCTCTATTGAGGAATTTATGGAGATTCAAAAAAATTAAAACTAGGCCAGTGAATCTCTGGTCAATCCTTTCATCAAAAACTTCTTTACAAAACCAAAAGTTCCTACTCTAGATTATGAAAAAAAAGGAGGGCATGGAAAATGTCAATTCAAAAACACTCTATTTAACCTGCAGTTATTCCATATCCACCAACCAAAACTAAATGGCTTCAAATAGAAAGAAGTATGAGAAATTCTAAGGCACATTTAGGATATGTCATGATGATATTATAATCAAGCCTTTAAATAAGTAAATGACTACAATGAAATGTTCCTTTGTTTAAGTGCTCATTTATTCATTTTTCAAAAAGTGGCATAAAATTCTAACTCAAGAAAGTAAATGGAGAATACTTGTAAACTTTTTATTCTTTATGATATTTTGTAGAAATACAAGTGACTGTTTAAAGGTTAAACACTAAACAATGAAATGAGCTCAGAGACAAGGTTAGGGAGTAAGAAGGAAGAAAGATAAATAAAAATTTGGAAACTGAGAGCAGTCAGAAACATGTTGAGATGTTCAATGCTAAACAAAGTGAGCCACATTTCACAATATGTACATGATACATAGTGATGACAATGATCAGACTATTTGAGTACAAGAAGAGAGGCTAAAGACTTAAATCCATGGAGCTGTTTCTATCTCACCAAAAGTGAGAACAAAAGAAAGATTTTTCTACAATGGTTCATAAAGTTTATTTTTCATTCATCTGTTTTGAAAAATGTATTTGAGGATGTACATCAAAGCAGAGTGAAAAAAATTCAAGGCAAGAGATGTTCTGAGATAAAGAAAATGGCCTTGGAATGAAACAATGGTAATGATAAGAAGAGAGCTTTCAAGGAGACCTGGAGACTGCACCTATTGAACGAGTAACTGTTTAAGGAGTAAGGAATAGGGCACGAATCAGTATCAAGACAAATAACTGTTCTATGTCAAATTGTTGAAAAGGCAGATTTGGACACTATACCTCTGTGTAAAGTCCTAGCCCCTAGATCCTCAACAAAGGAATCTATTCATTCATGATTTTTTCTTATTTCTTCAAGCCTCTTTTCTTGAACTTCTGTCTCATCTGTGGGTTCTTGCGATGGTGAACTTTGTTTATGCTGTGCACAAATGCTTTTCTTTTATTAGTGTTCTTCACATGAGACTAATATTTTGCTCATTTAATATGCACCTCAGTTGTTATCAACTCGAGTTATGATTTCCTTGCAGTCAGGCTGAAACGAAATCTGTCATCTGTCTCTGCGTCACGTGCTTTGCAGTGTTCATATACCAGGGTATTACAAACCTCCGCTCAGGGTTTCCATAGGGAATCATGTGTGTGTTTTGTTTTGTTTTTAAATCAGTGAACACTGAATGCCTAGAATAGGGGTGATATATAGTCAGTGTACAAGAAAAACTTACGAAACTGAACTAATTCTTTTAATACGGATTACTGAGCAATGAATTCATTTCTTTCTAAATCCTCATCTCTCTACCCAAAGCATGTTCCCCACTCTATGACAATGGGTCTTTGCTAGTGTTGTTTAGCAATGACAAATACTCATTTGGTGCACCACACTATTTTCCCCTCAGCGGGAGAGTGAAATACATTCTCTTATGTCAGTTAGATAGTTCATTGTAGCAAATATTTGTAAGAAAACATGTCCATATGCCGACATATAACCTCTCCATGGGAGGAATACAAAAGGATGTATTTCTATACATAGAGTGCTAACAAAGTGGGTCTTTTCCATGTAATATCCTAGCAACCTTCATTGACAAGCATTTTGAATAATAGCCAATATAAAAAAATATATAACTTTAGAAAAGTCAGAAAGGGGAACATTTTGAAGAGGAATTTTAAAATGTATCTGAAATTATCAATATTTGTTGATAGAAGCCTAATATTTATTAGGAGAAAAAAAACTCTACAGGGCCTTTATTACTCAGTTACTGAGCCTGGCTGCTCATCTTTCCCATTCCACTGGGAGGTACTGAGTAACAAGATGTGCAATTCTCTTTGCCCCAGTAAATAAACTTTGCTAACAATTTACTCAGCACAATATATGAACATGGCAATGATCAATCATATTTGATGACTGTGGTTTACCAAGTCCTGGTAAGTCAGAAAAATAGAAACTCTGTTCTTTCAAAGGATTCATATTATGTGGCCAAATACTCTGAAAAGTCCTGGGAATTGATGCTGTTAAGTAAAAACTTTTCTGACTGATAAAATTTTCCAAAGCAGGATCAAGAGAGATTTTCACCTACTTGCTATTGGCCCTGCTATCTACAGAAGGTTTAACCTTTGCCTGCTTTTACCTAATAATAAAAACTCCTTAAAGTGATATGGATCTTTGCAATTTACAGATTGCTTTACCACATATATTCTCGGATGATTCACTCAAAAATTCATGAGTGAGCCAGTTTTTGTATTTACCATTTTGTACAGGCACAGGTTAAAGTCATAAGAAGGTCATTTGGCCAACTTAGCTCCAAAGCCTAGTGCTAAGGCGCAAACTCAGATGGGTGGTTCTAGTGCTGGGGTATTTTTCATTATGATAGCACTGAAACCAATCCACTCAGGTAGTGTCAGAGATGTTTAAATTCAAAATGACTGTTTAAATTTCTATACTGTGATATCATATCCCATATGCCATTGATGAGAAGGTAGACTCATGACTCTCCCAACAGAGTTTTGCCTGGGTCATTTGTTTTGGGATTTTCAGTCTGTCACTTGTTTTGCAGTTGAAGGCCACATGATTTTCCCTCTATAGCAACAAGGATCATGAGGCTCTAAGGGGCTAACCTTCTTTAGGAAGTCTCTGTGACTGGAATGAGACCTTAATATTTACTCTATTTAGCTGGGGATCTAGCTCAGCGGTCTAAGTGCCTGCCCAGCAAGCGCAAGGTCGTGAGTTCAATCCCCGGTGCCGCAAAAAAAAAAAAAAAATTTACTCTATTTAATGACAAGGAAAGTAGGTTCATAGTTTCTGATATCAGCTAACAAAAATTGTATTTCCACCAAGGGTAATATTCTCTTCAGCACGCTATTGCTGTCTCACATTTATTTTGTTGGCAAGTTCATGCAACTTCTGATAGGAACATTTATTTCTAGAATTAGTTTGACCAAATTATAAATGCCTCCAAAGGAACAGCTTGTACTTATAGATAGACCTCCTCACTTCAAAATCTACTTGCTGCATAGATTTTAAAGAGCATTTATCAGAAACCCCTAGACAATCCTCTAACTTCAATTGAACCAATTAATTTTATGCAATGAAAAATCTGAAGGAAGTCTCTTGACTGCCTGACACTTTATATCCTGTGATATTTCATTTTTAGCAAAATATGATTGAGAGCAACAGACATGACTTTTAAAAAGTGGTATGTGGGACTCCAACCTACATTTTTTTATTTGTTAGCTATATACTTCTGCCTGACACCCACTTATACTTTGAAGTCTTACCTCAGTATGTCATAACAATAATGTGTCATCCTCCACTTGGAAAAATCCAAGAAAGGAATTAGGTTACTTGGAGAAAAGTGATTAAAATATCATCTATCATCTTGGAATTTTGGGAAATTTTAATAGCACATTGTAACTATAAGTGGCCTATTTGATTAGATAAGTAGGATTTAAAATATAAGGATAAAATGTAGATTTAAAAAAAAAAGACGAGCACATAAGATCATTTTTTCAGGAAATACATCCTTTGTAAATTATAAAAATGTACTGTCCAATTACATAATGTTCCTAGTTCTGATGTGTCTCAGATGATGTGAAGGGTTACAATGTCCCTTAGATTTTTGACTTCCGAGAATGGAGTGCTGCTGTTATTTTTATTATTATATTACCACATAATCGTTACTCAGAACTTTCCCGTTTTGTTTTCAGATCTTCAGAACTTATTTTATAAAAAGCCCTGGAACATTTAAAATCAAAGCTTTCATAGGCAGCAGTATGCTATTTCAATATCCACACTACAAAAACTTACAACACTCACAATCATCTGTGTGTACTGCTTTCCATTCATCCTGGCACCAGTCTTAGACTAATTTTTCCAATGTGAGTCTAAAACACATTTGTTTCTACTCAAATTCAGTCCATCACATTATCACTCCCATCTGTAATCATTTCTCCTTACTAATATTTCCCCAACTGTCTTCAACATATTCAAATTTTGCCTCCACTAAAGCCAACATTGCAACTGAGTTTTTTCATTCTTCCCAAATGTATTGTGATAAAATTTTCATCAATGTCCTATACTTTCATGAAGATGTCTCTAATTGGGTTTGTTTTTACACGTACTGCTTATATTACGTATAGTAGAGATTGCATTCCTTTCATATGGAGTTTCATTTCTCTCAAATCTGGAATATTCTAAGCTTAGATCTACTTGAATATTAGTTTGTATCTTTCTCTTTGTCTCTTTTTGTGACATATTGCACATTTTGTCCAATCCCTTGCCTGTCAATTCTCTTTCATATTATTCATTTCTTTTTTCAGGAAATTAAGTCCATCCTCATATTCCCACTTCGTTTGGGTCTGTGCTCAATTTCACCATCTCAGAGAAGTTTCTCCTTAAAAACCACATTTAGGTATCCTAAACATCACCTTCTGCAGCATTCTTTGTTATCTCATCATTTTTTTTTCTTAGCATTTACTACTACCTCACTTATTAAATACTAAGTTAATTTTTTTCTCATTAACAATTAACTCTATGACCATAGACATCAATTTCTGGCAAGTTTAATTATTTTATTTTTTTATTATTGGTTTTTGGTTAGACTTATTTTTTATATCTCTAGTAATTTTAAACATTTGCTTGTCAGAAGCTGGACTAATACTGGTCTCCTGAAGTAAATGTTTTTTTCTTTTTACTTTTTTTATTACTGTACATGTTGACAGGACATCATGATTGGAATCATCCTAAGGAATTGATACATGTACAAGACACATTTTGATTCTTTTTTCCCATTCCCACTATCCCCCTTTTATTTTGCCAGCGTCAGATTCATTTATTTTATAAGACCTCATAAAGTTAATTATTAAATATACAGATTAAAAACCAGACTAATAGGCCAAAAACACTTACAAAATACATAAGACAACTATACTAAGTCAAGGTACATGTTTAGATATATTGTCCACAATAGATTGCAATAACTTTTTTCCTCTCTCTTTGTCTTCCTTTATATTCTGCAAATGTTGTCAGGCTTTGGAATATCACATTCTTAATGTTTGGTAGAGTTTACCAGTGAAACTATCTGCACCTGTCACTTTATTTATTGGAAGAGCCTATTAGATGTAGAACTATTCAGTTTATGAATTGCTTGTTGAGAAAGTTTTGGAAATTAATGCATTTCAAGGAACTTGCTAGTTTATCTTAGCAAATTTACATGAAGTGATTCATAATATTCTCTTATTATCTTTTAATTTCTACAGAATGTGTATTAAGGTACTCACTTTGTTCATGATATTGCTTAGGTTTTTCTTCTTTCACTCTTTTTTCCCCTCTGTTGATAAGTCTGACTATATATTTTAAAATTATGTTAATCTTTACAAGGTATCAGATTTTGGTTCCATCTGTCCTACTGATTGTTTTTATGCTTTCCATTCTATTTATTTTTGCTACTTTTTAATTATTATCTCCTATTTTTAACAAATTTAATTTACTTCTCATTTTTAGTTTACCGAATCTTATTCAAAATATATGTAATTTTCTAACGTTGACATTAATAGAAATTTTCCTCCAAACATTTCTGTAGTTGCTTTGAACATATTTTCATATGTTTTCATTTTTATATAATTAAAATATTTTCTAATTTTTCTTGTGACTTCATCTTTGACCTATATGATATCAGGTTAATTTCCAAATATTTGAATATTTTTCATTTGTCCTTCTGTTTCTGTGTTAGGTTAAAGGTGTTGTAATCAGAGAATATACTGTGTATGATTTTAATTAGTTTAATTATATGTTTATGACACAAAATATACCTATTTTGCTGAATGTTACATGTGCACTTGCAAAAGCTGTGGATTCTTGCTATATGGAAATGTTCTATAGACAATCAAATTATTGGCAGTGTTATTCAGGTCTTTTGTATCCTTAATGATTTCCTATCAACTTGTTCCATTGATTTCTGAGAGAGAAGTATTGATGTCATCGAGTATAACTGTGGCTTTACCTATTTCACTCTTCATTTCTATTGGTTTTGTTTCATGAATTTTTATGCTGTTTTAGGTGTATCCATAAATAAAATTGTCATGTCTTCTTGACAAACTGTTGGTGAATTGTTTCTTACATGTGATTTTCTTTCCTTATTTCTTCTAATAGTCTTAGTTTTGAAGTCTACTTTTTCGTATGTTAATACCCAGTCTAGCATTATTTTGATGGTGTTTTAATGAAGTAACTCCCATGTCTTCACTTTTGGAAAGCATGTATTTAGGTATTACTTTGTATTCAATTTAATAATATGTGATTTTTAATTGTGGTTGTTGGAATGTTTATTTCATGTGTTTATTTATGCCATTGGATTCAAATTCACTGTTTTAAAAATTATTTTCTGCTGGTCTCATCTGTTTTTATTTTTCTAGTGTTTTTTAATCTTCCTTTTGATAATTTTCCATTACATCTTTATTTGTAAGAATTCTAACACATTGCACATTTTCTTCATGACTGCTCTAAGGTTTACAATATATATTATTCATAATTTTCTATATCTGACTAGTACTTTACTACATAATAAACCCTTATCACACTATCATTCTTTTATTCTCTTCTAACCTGTGCATTGTTATTGACGTACTTTTGCTTCTACATATAATAAAACCCTACAGTATAAGTGTCTTTTCTTCCTTCCTTTCTTCTCTTCTTTTTTCCCTTCCTTCATCCCTCTCACACTCCCTCCCTCCTTCAGTCTCTTCTTCTTGTCTTTTTGCTTTAAATAATCAAATATCTTCTAACGTGATAAAAGTAGAAAAACATTTTATGTTTACTTTAATTTTTACCACTTTAATATTTCTTTTTACTGTGTGGGAATCTAATCTTTATTTTTGTGCCAAAGCTTTTACTTGAAGAGCATCCTTTCACACTTGTAGATCAGCAGTGCCAGCAAAGAAAATTACTTCTGTATTTGTTACTATGAGAACAAAAATCTGCTTTGTCTTCATTTTTAAAAGATAATTTTATTGGGTGTATAAATTATGAGTTGGCAACTTTCTTTTTCTCTAAATATTTTAAAGATGTCTTTACTGTTCTCCAACTTGGTGCATTCTCTTTGTTTCTTTGAGGTATTATGTCTTTCCTCTGCTGACCTTACAGATTTTTCTTTTTTTTTTCTTTTTTTTTGATTTGACTATAGTATACATGTGTCTGTCCTCTGAGTTTCTTATACCTGTGGTTTGTATTCTTCCTTTAACTTAAAAATTTCCAATCTTTACCTCTTTAAATATATTTTCTACCCCAGAGGGCCCCTAACCCCAGGTACTGGTCCAGAAACTGTTATAGATTGGGTCACACAGCAGCAGGTGAGTGGCAAGTGAGTAACTGAAATTTCATCTATACTTAAAGCTGCTCCCCATCACTCAAATTACTGCCTGAGCTCTGCCCCTTATCGGACTAGTGACAGCATTAGATTCTCAGGGGAGCAGGAATCCTACTGCTCACAGCGCACGTGAAAGGTTTAGGTTGTGCATTGCTCATGAGAATACAATACCTTATGATTGAGATGTAGCAGAGGTGGTAATGCTAGTGCTGGAGAGCAGGTACAAGTACAGACTAACATTGAAAGAGACGGTTTCCTGAAAAAAGACCATAATAAGTCAATTGCTTGCAGACTCATATCAAAACCCTACTCATGAGTGGCAACAGATGATTACTTTGTACGTGGTGGCAGCATATAATGGCAACTCAAGTGATGTACTTCAGTTGTACACGTGCATCTGGTGGTAGCCTTCAAGTCAGAATCTAACACTTGTTAGTCTGTGTATGGCTCACCCATTTTATTATTTACCACTTTTGTCTACCTCTGGCTTTTTCTTGCATTGCACACTTGTCGCAGTCACAGTCTTGTTAAGCCCACAAGCTATTTCTAGCCAAATGGAGAAAACAAAACAAAATAAAACAAAAAAACTAATGTTACCAGAGAGCTCCTTTGGTAAGAGGTAAGACCCAATTACAAGATGACCAAGAGGCTACTAACCAAAAAGCTACATTTAAAAGGAACCACCATGATTCCCACTTAAAGTTTAAGTTCATTACAACAAGCGATTCACATTCTCTGTCTGTTCTGTGTAATACTTTATGTAGTGACTAGCTAACCAACCACAAAAGCTTCAAAACTGCTTCAACACAGGGAGACCGAGCATCTTGAATTAACAGAAGCAATCAAAGGTGTCTGTCCTGAGCGTTTCATCCTTAGTGACTGACTACATAGCTAAGAACCCCTTTACTATTGGTGAAGTGTTGACCTGCTTCCTGCTAAGGATATTTATCATGAACTTGTATGAAATGCTGCAATTAAAATGTGGCACACATTTCTCTTTCAGCTAGCACCATAACTAGTCAAATTGATAAGATACCAGAAGACACGAGGTGCAGTTGTTAGAATTAATGAGTCCTCATCGTACACAATCCACGTTGACAAGTTGACTGATGTCAACAACAAGGCACCAATGCTTGGTTTTGTACAGTGTATTTTTTTCAGGAAAATGTTCACAAGGATATGTTACGTGCACTTTTGCTGCCAACCAACACCAAAACTGCAGAACTACTCAAGTCTTTGATCAATTACATATCGGGAAAACTGAATTGGTCTACAGATGGAGAGGCTGCCATGGTTAACTAGCTTCCTGGTTTCATTACTCAGGTCAAGGAGGAATGTGAGTCCCTTAGAATGTAAATTTGCCAGTTTGTCACCCATAGAGATATGCTGGCAAGTTGAAAAAGTCACTTGAGCTTAATAAAATTTTGTATGATTAGATTAAAATTATCAAACATAGGAAAGTAAGTACTGTCTTTAACTGATATCTCTTCACTTGGCTCTATGAAGAGCACAAACATCTTCTCTTAGACACTGAAATGAGATTGCTCTCTAAAAGTAGATCACTGGCCAGAATTTTTGAATTATAAGAGCTGCACCAGAGATTTCTTTTAGAAAAACAGTCACCTCTGACAGCATACTGCACTGACACAAAATAGGTTGCAAAACTTACTTACTTGTGTGACATGTTCTACCTGCTCAATGAACTCAATCTGTCATTTCAGGAGGAGAGTAACAGTTGAGTTCAAGTCAACAGATAAAGTGACTACATTCAAAGCCAAACTGAAATTACAGAGCAAAAAGTGAACACTGGGATTATTGACATGTTTCCAGCAGCGGAGATTTTGAAAGAAATGGAGTGAGGACCTTCTTTCTCCCAGCTAGTGCATGATAACATATCTTAGCTTTCAAAAGTTTGAGCTTACTTCCCAACCACAAAAAAGCCCTGCATTGGGACAGAATTCATCTATGGCCCATTTGTGCATAAGCCAGGAGAATGAACTTTACCCACGTGAGAAGAGGAACTACTTGCGATCACAAATGGTGGTGGCCTTAAAAGTATGATTGAGACGACTTCAAATCTCCATACATTCTGGATCAAAGTCAAGTCAGACTATCTTGAGATTGCCACAAGTGTACTAAAAAGCTTGTTTCCAATTCCAGCATCCTATCTTTGTTAACCACAGTTTTCTGCAATGACAGCAGCCAAGATCACAGAATCGACTGGGCATAAGCAAAACCCTTCAGTGTTACTGTCTTCCATCTCCCCAGATGGAACTGTCTAGTGCTGGGGAAACAAGCTCAGGGTTCCTGCTGATTTTGCATTGTAATAAATTGTATAAAAATTTATTATATTTTACTATGGAATAATAATAAAAATAAAGTGCACTACATACATACTGTGCTTGAGTCATTGTGAAACCATCTTCTCCTCCTTGTCCGTGGAAAACTTTCCCCCCACAAAAAGGGTTCTGGTGCCAAAAAGAATGAGCACTGTTGCTCTACCACATTTATGTCTTCTTCTGGTAACTTAATTACAAGCATACTAGGCCTATTGGTACTGCCTTATAGACCTTGGGAGCTCTTTTCTTTCTTTCCTCCCTTTCTTCCATTTTTTCTTCCCTTCCTCCCACCCTCCTTTCCTCCCTTTCCCTTTTTCATTTACTTATCTTCTAAATGATTTGTTACTTTTTCAGAACATTTGGTGTGCATCTCAGTGAAGGATATCTTCATCTTAGATAGCCTGTCCCTTTTACTAGCACATGCGCTTGACTTTTTAAAGTAGCTCTTTTTCTCTGCTATAATTTCTATCTGTTCCTGTATGTTATTGTCTGTATCTTTTATTAACAGCAATTGTAAAATCTCATCTGATTGCTTCCACATGTAGGTCATTTAGTTGTCTATTTTCATTGATGGCTTTAACTACTGAAAATTGGCATCTTTGGCATTGAGAAGTGATACCTTGTCATTGTCTGTTGGTCCAAGCTAGATTTGTGAAGGGGTTAAGGCTCTTCAGTGCTGACAGGCATAAGGCCCAGGGCATTACACATACTAGGGAAGCAGTCTGCATCCTTTAGGGGACTTTTTTGTATTGTTTTGTTTTTTTGGTCAACTTAGGCAAGATTTGTGTGCCTGGGCCTCCGTAGTGGGGTTTTCTGCATATCCCTCTCCACGTTGCTTTAGCAGCTAAACCTCTCTTTCTGTTTCCAGGATGTTCTGGGTGGGAATTGCCTTCCTTCAGTAATGACAGATTTTATGTATGTAGGATGTGAGATTCAAGAGTTTCCTGCCCCTCTTCCAATGCCTTAATTTATTTGTTCTACTCGAGCAGAATGCCATCAACTAAATGATATAGCAGACATGTATTTCTCACTTTCTGGAGGCTGGGAAGTCCAAGATCAAGGCGCCTGCAGATTCAAAGTCTGGTGAGGACCTTCGTCTCAGTTCATAGGTGGTTATCTTGCTGTGTCTCACACAGCAGGTAGGTGGAAGAATCTTCCTGGGATTTCTTTTATAAGGATATTATTCCTATACATGGAGGCTCCAGCTTCTTGACCTCACCTCCCAAGAGGGTATCTTTATATACTACCACACTGGAGATTTTGTTTTTCCATGTAAATTTGGGGGTGAGAGAGGCATGAATATTCAATATACTGAACACAAATATAGGAATTTTTTGCTTTTACTTCTATCAGGAAAAATGGATATTTGGCTGTGTTCTCAGAACAAGAGGCTTTTCTACCATTTTCCCAGTGACGGACATGTTTCATTCTGCTAAGCTTGAAACAGTGCATCTTCCCCCATGCTGTGAGGGTAAGAGTTCATTGTCCTTCCTTAGCAGATCAATGTTTTTGTTTTGTAGCAAAGAAAAGTTTAGAGATGGAGGCATAGCTTTGGCCTGGTCACGAATACCTGCCAGTCTCTGTTTTTTAATGTGTGTTCCCTATGTGGTGTTGCTCTATCTTGTCACCTGTCTTCTTCCAGACTTCCTCCTAAATACATCACAGAGGTCCATGGGATAGCAAATATGACTATCGGTGAACTTCACTTGTGTCTGGTTCTACCACCTATTCTAAGCGGACCACACTTTATATTTAAGAATATGTTAAACTTTTGGTAATTTCTTTTTACCTACTTTGTGTACCACATTTTGCCAAAGTTGAATAAGTTTGCTTATCTTGGATTTGCTTTTACTTTGGATGAGGATTGTCCTTCTTTAGAATTCAGTTTCTTGGATTGTCTTGTGTTATAGATTGAGTGCCTTCCACTAAAATTTTCATGTCAAAGTAAAAGTGATAGGATTAGAAGAGTTGGAACATTTGGGAGGTGATCAGCTCATGGTAGTTGAACCTCATAAATGGAGTTAGTGTCCTTAAGCAGAGAGACATAAAAGCTCGATCTTTTTCTGCTCTATACTGTGTGAGAGTCAAGAAAAGGCTTATGTAAAAATCAAGGAGAGGAGAGTCCTCACTAGGGACTCGTCTGCCTGACCCAGAACTTCTGGCCACCAAGGCTGTGAAAAATAAATACTTGTTTAAGCCACCAAGTCCATGGTGCTCTAGTAGGATAGCCTGCATGGACTAAACACCTGTGACCTCAGCTCTCTGATGGAATCAAGACAATTTATCATTTTATCTACTATGTGGTTTTCCTGATATCAGGAGATAGGGGAGGTTTGCATCTTTCAAAATCATAAAAATGTGACTTTGAAACAAATGCTGGTATACTGCAGGGTGGATTAAAATCCTATAAAACTATGTTTTTTCACTATCTCTCTAACTCTTCACCCACTCCTCTCATACCTGGGCTCCCCTTCTTTTCAAGTCTTCCCAGAAACAAGGTTGCGAGTGGCAAATGCAACAGAAACCTCTGTGCTTGCACAGCCCCAGAAACAGTCTTGGAAAGATACTAGTTAAATCTCTTCTGTTAAAAATTTAAAGATTTAATATTTGCTTTTTCTTTCAGACAACATGGTAACAGAGTACCCATCAAACGATAAATTGGGTATGTGCGAAAAGAGAACAGATGGAGGAAATCAAGAAAGATAGGTGCTGACTCAGACTCCCTCATATGAGGTAGAAGAAATTTGGGAAATAAAATTACATCAGGTTAGGCAACTTTCTCTCTGTCATCACTTTTGCAAGTGTTAGAGAAAGGGATGGTTTGGAAGAATATGCCTTCAACCGCAAACTTTAACAACCATTTTGAAGAATAAGATATCTGATATCCAGCTCCACAAATGTGGCAATAAATATAAATGACATTCAGCCCCCCTAGTAACATAAATAACACTCACAAACATGGAGCCAGACTTTCTCTTTGGAAAAGATAAGTTTTGAGTTTTATATGAATTTGTTAACTCCTTGCAGCTAGATACAGAGGCCACTAGGGTTTCCCAGACAATATGCTGCTACACATGAGAATCCTATGTCTGCTAAACGTGTAGGAATTTGGTGCCTTGTGGGTCTCTACTACTAGATCATTTGACATGTCACTCAGTTTCTTAATCTTATAGTGAGATTCAGGTAAAGGTCAATCTGAAAGAAAAAATCTTGAAAGAAGAGCAGGAGGCCAGAGAGTGGTGTGGAAAGGGAGAAAGAAAATGATCTTATCCCTTTCTCTAAAAAGATTTTGTGCATTAGAACCTCAGGCCAATTTGCACACTGGTTCCCCAACTCCCCAGAAGTAGTTATGATCTGATATATTTTCATCCAGTGGACTGCCTACTCACAGTTGCCCCCATGTGAAACACTGGGCTTAGCTTGTCCCCATGGTTTCCATGCTCCCACTGTCTGCATTAGAGCAGGTCTACATTTCTGTAGAAATGAGACATCAATCCAAGAAAGTGAAATAGAGCACATTCTTCATGGAAAGTCATTTGTAATGATCCAAGTATTCTAGATATGTGATTGTTTTTCTAGGACAATTCTGAATGCCAGCCCACTGGAAATTTTTAGACTGCCTAAATATCCTCATGAATGTTCCTATACACTTTGAGAACCATTGCAGTAAACTGACCTAAACAATTTAGATGTACAAATATGAAGCTCATTTGGGTAGAGACCAATAGCCAATGATTTGATGGCTGTTTTTATACCATCTTCCCAAGTAAATGAAGCAAACTTTCTAAGTAATTGAAAATGAAATTCTCCTGCAAATGTGCACATCATAGTCCACACTTCTACCAATTCTTGACTTTATATAATTTTAGAGCACTAACAAATGCAATAACAGTAGTAATGGACTAGCTTTCTAGTTAGCCCTGGGCGAACAACTACTGCTAGTGTCTAGATCAGAGATAGCAACACTTTTAGAGCTTTTGGTTTTACTAACAGTCCACTGTGGCACACATGCCATAGGTTTGCCATCACTGATTCAGACAGAGACTTATATAATCAAGTCTAGAATGTTACTCTTTTAAGTAAGTTGTGCAACGCTGACTAGATTTTTAAACTATAGTCTGGCAAGTAAGTACATGACTTAGAAGTATTTTCAACTACTTGAAAAGTCACTAATCATAATTTCAACAAAGAAAATCTATTTTTAACAGTATTTTGCCAATCTACAAAGACTATTATGTTGATTGGCCAATAAATCCCTAAAGCATTTGCTGTAAACACGTCTGGTATATATCCCTTTGATTATGACTTGAGTCCTTCTCATTTCAATTATTCAACTCTATTTCAGTAGCTATCCGGCAATAACAATAATGAAGGTAATGCATGATTTGCAAAGGGAAAGTTGATGAGTCTAATTTTCTTTGAGCAAAGAGAGCTTGAGATTTACTGTTCAGAAGAGAGATTTCACTAGATCCCATGAAAAATCTACACCTTTCATATTTGTCCTAATAAATGAGGAAGTTTAGGAATATTAATACTACTGAGCAATATCTATGTCATAAATACATCTTTCCCTTGATATAAGAGAATATTCTATTTAAGTAGAAAAATATCAATAGCCTCTCTAGCCTAAAATTCTTCTTGGAGAGGGAAGGATATAAAATATTGATCAGCTGTACTACTTTCCTTGAATCAGTCTCTGAAAAACAGACCTGGTCTGGGTGCTTTATTTTCAAGAAAGGAACCATATAAATTCCTATCAGAGACTAGGACAAAAGAGCCACATTTAAAGTTTTTCCTGACCTCTATAAAATTTAAATCAATTTCCTGTATAATCTACAGGAAATAGACTTAAATGAAAAAAAAACACTCAAACAAAGATTTAATTGTGTTCATTACACCAAACTTACATAAAACAGGACGTGTCTCAATCTATTTTGAAAGAATGTTCAACATTAAAGGTTAAAGCAAAAAAGCCTTTAGGTAACCTTCAATTAACCACATCAGCCTCATACTTTCTATTAATCAAATTTTACTCCTTCTTGCATTATTTTTATGACATTCAATTTTATTTGGTTTCTTCAATGTATTTCTCAAAGGTAAAATAGCTCTATTTTATGGATGGAAAGTGAATCAAAACATGAAAGACTTACTGCGTGACCTTCATAAACTCATCTCCCTGAGGTTCTTTTTTTATTTTTAAAGTGACAATAATGAGGTCTATCTCATTGTTCTCTATAAGAGTGGAAAAAGTCATGAGGAAAAGTAGGGTTCTTTTGAAGAGACTAACAATTTTGGATTCAGGGAGACATTATCTTATTTCTGGCATGTATAAGCTATGTGAATAGGGCAAAGTGTTGACATCTCTGAGACTCAGTTTTCTTACCAATAGAATAAAAATGTAAAGCCTCTTTTGGACATTTTCATGTAGGATCAAGTGATTTCTGTAAAAGTCTTGGTATATTAAAAGTAAAAGAAGGTGTTTTTTTGTTTTTTTTTAAACTGAGAGAAGACATGTATATGACTACATAAAAGTGAGTGAAGCAATATTAGATCTTGGATGTTTTAATTAAAAAATTTAATTATTTATTGCCTCTCTTGGAAAAGTTTCTTCCTCTATTTCTTAATATTTCTTTATAAAATCTTGATCGGGGATAAAGTTAAACTTCTATGGGACCTTGCCTCACACTGTTGAATTTTTCAGAGAAGTATCAAAAGGATACAAATGCTGACAAAGGTCATTGTCTAATTGTAATTCAGTGGGTCCCAAACCACTTTGCATCAAGTTTACCTGGAGATCTCTTTAAAATCCCACATTCAGGGTCTCCATCCCTGGCTCACTAATTTTGAGGTACATCATTGGGATTGGATTACTTCAAATAATTTTTAAGTTTTGCTTTCTAATTGTAGTCAAGTACACATAACCTAAAGTACACATTAGTAACTAGTTTTAAGAGTATAATTCCATGGTATTGAGTAAATTCACATTGTTGTACAAACACCACTTTATTCATCTTTACTTTTTCATCTTGCAAAGCTGAAATTGTGCACAATGAGCAGTAACTCTCCATTTGCCTTTCCTCACGAACCTAAACAATCATCATTCTATTTTCTCATGCTATGAATTTTCTTTTGCAAGAACCTCCAGTACATGGAAGTATACTGATTCATCCATTGGTGATGGGCTTATTTCCCTTAGCATTATCTTCAAGGCACATCCATACTGTAGCATGTATCAGCAGTTCCTTCATTTCCTTCCTTCTTAAGGCTGAATAATATTCCATCTCATGCCTAGAACACATTTTAGTATATGTGCCGTTAAAGTGACTACCCTAGAACACATTTTAATGCACTCTGTGAAAGTGGGCAAACAGCTAATTTTTTAAAAAAGAATATAAAAAATTTCATGAATTTGCATTCCATCTTTGAGCAGAATCCATGCTGCTCTTCTCGATATTGTCCCAGTTTGAGTACATATGTGCAAATGAAGCAAGCGCATTGAGTGATTTTTAAGACTGCGTGTTGCTCAGACATCCAATCAGTTTAGTTGCATAGTCAATTTTTAAATCATAGATATTTTAAAATATAGAGAAAATAGAATAGATAAATTGCAATAGTTAGAAAACGTATTATTTCCAAATTTTTTTTCTGTGTATGTTTGTAGGTCCATGTATACATAGTCAGGACATGCTAGTTGTTCAGAATAGAAAAAAGTGTGAAAGCTACCTGTCAAATGGAACAAAATAAAATATGGAACCTGGTTGGGTGATAGTAAATTAACATAATGCTCTCACCCTGAATGTGCTGCAGAAATACAGAAAACAGAAATCATGATTTTAGGTTGAAGTTACTTAAAATAAAGTGGAAAAATGTCTTCTGTAAACTAATGTAGACTCCACACTTAATTGTGCAGGTCTGAGAATTGCTTATTAATGAATGTTTTTCATAAAACATATCAGGAGTTAGATATGAATTCGGCAATACTCTGAAACACTAGGCTTTTACAGACTCCAGAAGTAGATAATGAATTGCTAACAGCATTAATGGAGAGGTGTGAATGCCACCAGCAATGCAGAATTCTGTTCCAACTGAAGAAAAATACCACCAAATTTAAGACTATTTTTCCCCCTTTGGCATTTTTCTCAACCATATGTAGTTTTTAAATTACTGTGATGAATTCTATCACATTATTGCAAATATACAGGATGTATTTATCTAAGATAAATATGATTACTTAGTATGTTTTCTGAAATAATAGCACACAATATGTACCAGAAAATAAGGCAAATATATAATAACTGTGTGTGAATTATATTTGATACTGCCAGAATTTTCGAAACATATATGTTTAACAGATGTAAATGTTTATATTAGATCATATGGAATATAATTATTCATCTGCCTTTTAAAGAAGTGTGGAACTCTTGTTTTTCCTCAGCAGAGTTATTTTCTAACTGCCTCAGATTTCTGTATCTAATTCCACCTCAAATTTTCTGAGTTGTCTGATGCCAACCTTGGCATTAAAACGTGCATAGCATTCCCCCAAAAGTAAAGGTCATCTTTGGTTTTAACTAACAAAGAAGATAGTGGGCTAGATGCATACATATGTACATAGATTTATGAACAGATAGATACTAATATACAAAAGTGATATCATCTGGATATGACATTTAAAAAATTACAATAAGTATAAACGCAATTGGAAATTAAATATTAATGAAATTGTGTTCAGAAATAGTTTATAAGAACATTTTTACATTGTGTATCTTCATTGATCTTATTAACTGTGAAAAGAAAAGCTGTACACATTTTGCAGAAGAGAAACCAGATCCTGACATTAGCTGCCTTGCTGAGTCACAGACAATGGATAGATGGCAGTTAAGAATCAATTTCTGTGGATAGTCTCCAAATTCGGTCATCGTTCCACTAAAACATGCAGCACAAGGCAAGCAGAATCCTTCTCTACTGTTTAGTTTGCTCATAAGGACTTCCAAATTTTAGAATGAGACTCTATTGCTCAATTAATTAAGCTCCAATTAAATTATTATTATTATTATTATTATTATTTTGGTACTGAGAATCAAACTCAGGATCTTGCACTTGCCAGGCAGGTGCTATACCACTGAACTATATCCCTGGCCCCCTAAAATTAAATTATTGGTAATAACCACAAACTTCTAAACAAAGAATCCAGAAAATCAACAATTTTATTGTTTTCCATATATTGCAAACATGAGATCAGTAGAGATTCTCAAACCTAGATGGTACTCAGAATCATCTCCAACACTTTTGGAAAATACTGATTTCTCTGCACCAGTCAGATTTATTCATTATCTTGGAATCTCTGTTCTTTTGAAGATCCAAAGCTGAGTCTAATGTTCAGGTAGTTTTAGAAACTATTACTTTAGAAAAAAATGCTCCACACTAGTTTTGGTTGGACACTCATCAAAAACAAGGTAAAAGGCAACGTGGTATGTGCATGCCTATGATTCAGGAGTCTGGGAGTCTGAGGCAGGAGGAGTGCAAGTTTGAGCCCAGTCTGGGTAATTTAGTGACCCAGTGAAACTATGTCTCAAAAAAATAAAAAAAAAACCTTGGGATGTAGCTCAGTGCAAAGTGCCTGGGTTTAATTCCTAGTCCTGAAAAAAAAAAATCAAGTGTAAGTCAATGTAAGCTTTATTTGCATATCATAGCCCACAATTACGAAGAAATTGAAAGTTTTGTGTAGCCAAAGTTTATGCAAGTTAAGAAAAAAAATTTCTAATCAAAATGGAAACATAATTACAAAAACAAAATCAGTTTCTAAAAGACACTTTTTACTAAGAACAATAAAACACATCATAAAACTTGAAGAAATATAAGCCAATCACAAACACCATTATTAATTAATCAACACAGGACTGTGCTTACCAATATCATGGAAATCCCTGCATTCTTTTTAGTAAAAGAATGTTTACGGTGTGATCATTCCACAGTTTGTTCAACCAGTATGTGATGGACAGGAATGTGGGTGAGCTGTTTCTAATATTTTTCAGTGAGAGTCAGAGGTATATCTTCAAGAAGAATCCCTTGTATCTGAGTCACAGGGTCAAAATGAAACATGTATCTTGTTACTTAGACACTGCTAAATCTCATTCTGCAAAGGTTTGACCAGCTTCCTTTTCATTCAGCAATATATGAAGGTTTCTGTGTCCCCATAACCTTGCAATGGCCTATTACTATTTTAATTTTTGTAATCTGATAGTTGAGAGATAGCTTCGTGGTGTTCTTTTGGTTTCCATTTCTCATCTCTCATATTTTGAGAGAGGTCAAACATCCATATGTTAAAATATTATTTTTAATAAACTGAACTGATAAGCCATTTTTTTTATCTTTTTGCAACAAAGTCTCATTACTCAGTTCAGACTGGCCTTGAGCTCACTTTGTAGCCCAGGCTGGTTTCAAACTTGCAACGATCCTCCTGCCTCAGCCTCCTGAGTGCTGGGATTACAACCATGCTCAGCTCAAGCCATCTTTTAAAACAGAGAATTGAAATATTCCAAGACTTTTTCTTCCCAAGTGTGACAAATATACTACAAGTTTCTATATGCTAATTTCTACCTCCATAAAATGCATTTTATAGTTACTGTAAATAGTGCAATTATAAAATTAAATTGTGACTAATGCCTTCTTATTTTTTAGTGAATGATGCATCTTAAAGGCATATGATTTAACTTCTATAATTCATAATGCCAGTCCTAGTGATGAAAATAAAAATTAAGTCAGTCTCATTAGCAGGTATTGGAAATTGTTAATAAACAATATTTGCTAAGTAATCAAACTTAAGTGGTGATCCACACATTATATTATTTCATTATATATTGTTTTGTCTTTGATCTTTGGAGAATCTCGCTTTGAAATGATTTCTACAAAATTTAGATTGCTTCACTATTTCATATAATATTCTACTAACAGAGCCATAAAATGATGTGCCACAACTCATCATGGCAGTGTTCTGTATCAGCATTTATTTGTTTTTATTTGAAACTATCAACCGTTTACTATTTGTTCAAACGTTTTCATTCTAGTAATCACAAATCGTGTTTTCATAAATGTAAATGATATTCTGGATTTTGTGTGGTGTGTATGTGTGTGTGTTGTCAACAATCTAAATATTTTCACTCACAAATATTATATTGGTCAAAACTGATTTTGAAAGATTGGTTGTGAAAAATGTACTAGCAAAATATATTGTCTTTGAACTTAGACTACAAATGCAGTTTCTATTTTCTCATTGGAAAGAACTGTGGTGCAAAAATTTTTTTCTGGAGTGTGGTACTCGTCCAATGGAATACCAGAAAAATTTTTTTCTAAACATTTTTTCAAGGAAATGGTCACACTGTCAGGAGGGTGTAATAATAATTTTGTGGGATACTTTTCTAACAGACATAGTAAAGCTTGTAAATTTTTAAAAATCCAATTTGCTGATACCATACATGTAACTTATTCTAATGGGCAGGCTAAAGTTTCATGTGTTACTTCTGAAGTGAGAATTTGATATAAGCAATTATTTTATTTCCATATCTTAAATCAGCAATTAAACTCATTTGGTAAACAAATCATTTGATTCATTCAAGTTTTATATTCAATGAGAACAACTTTCATGTTCACTGTTTATTTTCCGATTGCTATTTTTAAAACTAAAGCATGAAGGTTTTGTAATATTCTGCTTACAAATTGTATATAATTTTGCTTGCCAGGAACTTCTTAATATTATTGTTTTCAAAAAGAGGCATAGTGGATCAGGAGACAGGATCCATCAATATGCTCTATGCAAGAAACACATTTAGCTAGAAAGAGAATTCATAGTCTGAAAGTCAAAGGAGAGAGAACAATGCCCTATGTGGCAGGGAGCCAGAAGGGGGAAAAAAATAATAGGGGTAGCCTGCCCATTAATTGCAGAATGGATAAGAAAGACATGCTATTTCATGGGGTGGAAACCTACTCAGCTATAAAGGAAGATAACCTCAAGGCTCTTGTGGGTAGATAGAGGCAACTGGTAATAGTGCTCATGGATGTAATGGGCTAGAGTCACAAGGGTGAATTTTGTGTTGTCTCCATAGC
>RJWT010004851.1:0-32280 GCA_004365215.1 Cuniculus paca
AAGAAAACAAGAGACACTAGGGTAGCATTGTTAATCTCCTATTGTTATGTTTTGAAGACCTGTATTGCTTGCAGTGGACTGTTGTGAAATGCTTTGTTGTGTTTAACTCTGTTTTGTTTTGTTCTCTTTAAAATAAAAAAAATAAAATAAACTGCTGCTTTGCACCTCTGAGCTTCAGGGTGGTTTACCACATAGTAAAAAACTAATGTGGAGGTCTCAAGGTAAAATAATACTTAAGAGGTGAGTCATGGAAAAGGAATTAAAAGTGGGCAGAGGATTAAGGAGAAGAAATTAGAGCAGTAGAGGGAAAACCTGAGAGAAGAATGTGAAGGAAACCGGAATTATAGAAAATTTCGAAGTATAAATAGTTAAATTTCATAGAGATCACACAGCATGCAAAGTAAAAGGAAATCCTTGGCTTTGAAAATTTGGTGTTTATTTTCCATTGACTTTGCCAAAGCAGCTTCAGTTTGTTTGGTAGAAGCAGAAAAAAAATCATGTTGCAGGTTATTATACAAGGGAGAAAGTAAAGGCAAGGCACATAAACCATACTTGAGTGTTATAATGAAATGGAAGAAAGCAGATGTCAAATAACAATGATAATAAAAGGTAACTGGGGTAAAATCAGAATTGAATGTGTTTCTTTGCCAAGCAGAGGAGCAGTCAGGAAGATTTCAGCGGGACTTCAAAGCTGAAAGAGGCAAAACGAGATATGAAGCCAAAAAGAGTATTGCATATGAAAAAGGATTCTATGCATTAAGTTCTAACTTATTAAGGAAATGATTATAACTTATCTCTCTGTTGTATGTCGCAAAAGAATAATAGAGTGCTGAAGAGTCCCAGACTGTCTCTGTTAGGGTTGAGATTATGCCATGGTCGTTTTTATATACACTTTCACATGCTGGGACTTGGTATCTGTTTCTTTTGCCAGAGGTGAAGACTTGGAGACACATTCAAGGAAAATGCTTGAATGAAAATGCTTTGAACAAGTTTTGGTTTTAAAAGAAGCAGTTGATTGGCCAGGGTGGAGGCATGAGTAACAAAGTTGTGAAATATTATAAGACTAGGAGATTCAGAAATAAGTAGAGATATGTCTTTCTCTGGTCCACTACTGACTGGAAATAAGATTGAGTTGCGGATACTGAAGGCTGAAGATGCCACTTTTGTGGGTTTCTGCTTTCTTTGAGAAGTTGAAAGTGTCTGCCAAGAGTATAGGGACAATGGCTACTTCCCTTCTGTGACCACCTTCTTATGTCACATACATTTTTATTAAGAGCCAAGTTTTTCCAAAGCAAGTTTTATACGTCTCAGTTTGTTTTGTGTTTTAACTTTCTCAAGAGTCCCTCATAATTTAAACTCATGAATATACATGGGGGTGCAAATTGACAAAAATTTAGAAGGCAATATGGCAATAGATATAAACATGTTAAATGGGCATACATTTTTGATTCAATAATTTCACTTCTAGGAATTTGTGTATATTAGAAAATAATGCATAAAACTGGTAATTGAATAACTGTTTATGTTAGCGAGAAATGTATAAAACCTAAACACACATAAATACAGGTTTTAAAAGGGAAACAGTAATATAAACATACACATAATAAATTCTTTGCAAAAATAAAAATTGTACCAATCAGTATTCATGTATATGACAGTGTGTTTATATTGGAATATGTGTGTGTATGTGCGTATGAAAATGAATGTGACCAAAATGTTGACAGCGTTTATCTATAGGTTGAAGAATATGGAGTTTTTTCATTCTTCTTTGTATTTATGCATTGTTTGAAGTTTTTATAATATACATTTATTATAGGTGTTATATAAATGAACCACAGATGGCCTATCTGTGTAAGCCGGGCAGTTAATTTCTTCACTGCGTGCAGAGATCCATTATGTTTAAAGCCCCAGTATCCCCAAACTCAATTTTGACACATTTATTGTTTTAAAAGTAACCCAAACAAGCAAATTTTTAGCTGTTTGGAGGCTGCCTGCTATTATGACTCTGTGAAACCTTACCTGGCAGCTATTACCCATTGATAGGATAGAACCTGTGGTTCTAAGGCACCCCCAGCTTATTCCGCCCTCTGGAGACCTACCCTGCTGTGCACTTGAGTGACATCACTTAGATATGAAAATCTCCCAGGAGGTCACTTTTCCTCTTTTCCTTCTGAATGATAGTTCCTGCTCAAAGGTGTGAGGGATAGTGTCATGCTGTGAAGGGTCACTGTTTTAGCTACTTCTCTTCTACAGTTTGTAGATGTTTCAGTCCACGGTCAGCCAGCTCCATGGGAGGGCAGCAAGGCAGAGGGGCAGGGCAGAAGAAAAACAGTCCATGGTATGGCAGGCAGGAGGCGACAAACCTGCCTTCTGTATTTCCCCTTAAATTCCATCCAGGCTATAAGACCATTGGTTGATGCCATCCTCACCCAGGGTGGGCTTCCCCATTATCCACACCCAGAACTAGACTTAACCAATCAGTGGATGAATTCAGTAATCACACACTCTTATCCATGTTCACGCACCCTGAATCCCCATTCACACACTTTAGATCCAGCCACCTCTGAAAAGGCTCACTTAAAAGTATATGAGACCTTGGGGAGACATCCAGATACAAGCCACCCTCATTTATAACCTTGTCTAGGGCTACTCAGTAAAGCTGGTTGTATATTACTGCCTCTCATGGTCATATTTTTGTGGGGTTTTTTTGTTTGTTTTTCTTTTTTAGTGGTACCAGGGATCAAACTCACAACCTTGAGCTTGCCAAGCAGGCACTTAGGCCACTGAGCTAAATCCCCAGCCCTCATGGTCATATTTTTTGATCTCGATTGCCCCCCACCCCAGGCCCTTGAACTCCCTGCAATAGACATTTGTAATTGAACATAAAAATAATAAAGCAGCTTTTATACCAGGTTGTTTTTTTAAAAGTATTAAAATAGGACCCTATCTGTGCCAGGGGGAACTGGACAGGGTCAAGCTTTCGAGAAAAGGCACCTTGCAAAAACTGAACTCAAGAAGCCTTAAGTCTGTAGTTAGGGTCTCAGTAATGGCAATCATGGTCATACAGGAACTATCTTGCTAAGTCTCACCCATAACCACAAAATTAGATTGTGTAGGATATTGATGTAGAATATTCTGCTTTTAGTTTTATGCAGGCTTTATCATTGGAATGTGGTAGTAGATACTCTAAGTGTTATTTTAGACTAGTTTCCCAGTTCTTTACCCATGAATAATCAGGGACACTCCACAAATATCTTCCTTCCTCTCCAGTAATACTTGCTTCTTCTGTAGAAATTGGTTCCTTTGATTCTTCTGAGTGTTGCTCTGTTTCTTCCATTCTAGTCAGCTTCCATGCCTCTATCCTCATGGAATGCTCCTCTGCCTTTGGAAGAAATTATCATTTCAGTATCTCCTATTGTTTTTCCAGAATCTACATGCACTTCACTGATATATCTGTGTCTTCTAAATCTTTACTCATTTTCAGGACAAAGAACTATTTGACTATCTATCCCGACTCCTTAAACTATCCTTTCTCTACCAATTAGGCAAAAGCTTGGTTACTAACTAGGAAGTGATCACCAGGTCATATTAGACGTTAAGCATACTACAGTCATATATCTGTATGTATATCTATATCTTTATCTTCCATACTTGGGTCCAAATTTATAAATTCAGCACTGTTATTTGATGTACTTAAGAAATGGATAGCTATTATTTATTAAACCTTTATTTGACTTGAGTAGAGGGAGAGCAGTTTTGGATAGATAAGATAAATAATTTTTCCAAATGCCATATTCAGGTTCCTTGCAAATCTTTGGTGATCTTTGTCCCCTTCCTCCTCAACTCACAAGTGCTTAGTATTTCCTTATGTGAGACACTTTGTGATTCAGCCAATAAGAGGAACAGAAAACAATACTGAAAGATCTACTTTTGTATACTTTAAACAAACTACAGATGAAGAAGACTCAAAGAGGTGCCTAACATGAATGTCAGTCCATGTGAGGTTTGCTATTTCTTTCTCCTAGACCTGTTGCAAAAGCGATTGTGAGGTGAAGGTGCCTTTGTAACATGTCAGTATAAACCATTTTGATAGATTATTGGTTTCTTTTTTTACCTGAGACCCTCTGTTCCCTTAAACCATTTGTTCCTGGCCTTGTCTCTAATTCTCACTATTCACTGGAAATGATTTACTACAGATACAGAAAGTCACTCTGCTTCTTTCCAAATGTCAATCCTCAGAACTTTCTCACACATTGGTTGAACCACTTCAAGGGTAAAAAGATTCCCGAATAAGGCCTTAATTACAATCACTTTCAAGGGCACGTCAGCCTCTCAATAAGACTAAGTTAACAGTGTTCAAAGTACAGTTCTGACTCTACATTGCCCCAGATTTTTCAGGCACTAAGTGATTTCATCATTTCCTTAGTTTCATTTTATTATATTTTTTATAAGCTAAGAATGTGCTTCAAAGAATACATTTAAAGACTTCAGTGTTAACACTTGGTTCGCTCCTGCATTTAATTAACACATTCTTCTTCTTTACTTAATTGAGAACTTCATTAAATTTCCATACCATTCACAAAAGTTCATGCAGATCATTGGAAGGTGGTTAAGAAACAGACAGCTGGATAAAGCTTCATTTGAAGGCATCCAATGCACAGTTTACCTGGGCTGGGTCTCTGTACACTTGTGAAAAAACGGTTCAACATGTCTTCCTCCTCATTATGGTTCCATTTTAAACTCTCTGCTAGCCATCTGTTGTAGTCAGGGTTTACAAGGGAGAAGAGTTAACATAGGATATATATATGATTATTTTATAATATTCATCCAAACAGTCTAATGCAAAAGAGTACAGAAGATCTGTCCATGCACTAGAGACCCAAAGAATTCAACCGAGGGCCTGGATCCCACAGCAATATCCTGTACAAGTCCAGGTAAAGACTCAGATCCCATGGCAGTGTCCTCCACCAGTCCAGCTGGAGGCCTAGAGCCCAGGACAATGTCTCATGCAAATCTGTATCAAGGAGCTACACTGGGAAGGCCCAAAGTTCAGCGGTAGAAGCTAGAAAGTCTGTGCCAGCGGGATGAAGGACCTGTGCCAACAGACTGAGTGAGGGATGTACACTGAAGCCAGGAAGTGGTGCTCAAAGTAAGGACCAGAACTACCCCCCAAAATACGACAGCCATCCTCAGCAGCAGCAAGGACCCGAGCTCCTTTGGTGATGAGAACAGCAGTGTTCATAGGTTAGTCAGCATGACAAGCTTCTCCAGGAGAATCAACAGTGCACCTTCTTCCTTTCCAGTTCTCCTTTTATGCTGTTGGCAACAATCCTCAGGTGAGCCTTTTACACTTAGCACCATGCTCATTCAGTTAGCTTGGTGTTACAAGTTGACTGTTGATTAATGCACCACACCACCTCTTCACCATCCTTGGTTCACTAAGCTCTCTAGGCATGGGAAATTTCCCTTACAGGAAGCTTTTCTCCCAACACTAACACTGTACCGAATCATTTTCTAACTGAAGGACCTGATAAACTATGTCCTATGGTATCCACTTGACCAATGACTTCCTGAACATAAACTTATCTTGCCACCTAGAGCCACCGGTGATTCTCCTAGGAGGTATTTCAGTTCTTGTGGTAAGATTTTTTTGTTTCATTTTATTTTTTTGAGACAGAGCCTCATGGTATAGTTTAGGCTGTCTTGAATTAACTATATTTTCATGCAATTAAGCATCATAGAACTCTTGAAACATACATTATTATTGTCAATTGATGGGCAATCTTTTGATGAGATATAGAGACTACCTTACCATGGATTTAGGAATCTCTTTCTCCTAGTTAAGATTCTGTTGTGACATACAATCTTTTTTATAGTGAGTAGAGTATACCTTGGGTATAAATTTAGTATCACTGGTATCAGTATGTGCTACAGTGAAATCTCTGACAGTGAGACAAAAGAAGTGAGATCCTAGGGAGTGGAAACAAGAACTATACAGAGATTCTGACACATCTTGAATCTATCAGGAAAAAGGAGATGACTCAGGAAGGATTTCTTTGGCTCTCACGATTTAGCATGCCATCTAATGCTGGGAATATTCTAAGATACTCACTAAAGAAATACTTTAAAGAAGAACTGGTGATAAAAGATCTAGAAGGATGTGACACAGTCTTCTTGTTACCATCCCAATATCCACCTACCCTTCCTTTACAAAGAAATCTCAAATTTTATTTAGGGCAGCAGGGCCCTAATGTTAAAACAATGCATTTTCCAGCTTCCCTTGGTATTAAAGTGGCGATTTAACTGAGCTATGACAAATAGATGTAAATGAAAGTGACTAGGTGGAGATTATGGATAGGTGGGGAATGCTGTGTAGCCCCTTCACTGTTCCCGTGGCCTGCTTCCTGAAATGCAGATCTGATGGATGGAGCTTCACATATCATGTTGGATGATTGTGCTTACCTTGCAGATGGAAGCCGGAACAACTGAGTATAGAGGAGCAGAAATAGATAGGGAAAACAGGTTTCAGGCAACCATGGAGCCACCCATGCCCTGGACTGCACAAATTCAAACTTACTTTACATGGGATAAAATACATCGCCATAAGTCTAAACCATTGTTATCTTTGTCCTTTGATTACATGTAGCCAAACATGATGCTAACTGGATACACAGAGTTAACTGGAAGTTTTATGTGCAGCAGAACCACTCAACATTTTATCAGGAGAGAAAGCTCAAAAGATCCCTCTATTAATAGATTAGTCCTGTGGAGAAAGGTTAAATGAAGGAAACCGAGCCATGAATTCCCCAAGACCTTTAAAAAGAAAATTAACATCTCTGACCCTCAGTTTGCTCATGTAAAAACAAGAAGGCTGAACTTGACTCCTCAGGGTCCCTTCTGGATAGAGAATTCTGCAATTGTACAGTTATAAGAAGATGAGACATATTCCAGTGTCATTCAAGTCCTGCTGAAGGACACCAGAAAAAAGTGGTTTTTTCCTATCAGGAGTGTGACTCTCAATGAGATCTTCTCCTAACCCAGCCTGAACCTGTGCAGTAGTTAGCTTTTCCTTGGCATAGAGTTGCTACTACCAGATCAGGTCCTGATTACCAGAATCAGGATCATTTGACTAGAACAAGGAAAGATGCACTGAAACAAGTTTAAGCAATCCTTTTCCTAAGTGACCAAGACGTACTATGCATATGTACCAGTTCTCCCAGACAAGGCCTGCAGGAAATGAAGAAAGTTGTAACAGGAGCTAGAGAAACAGATAAAAGAGAGATTAATAGGAGGTTTTAATCCTGTTTCTGGAGGTTTAATTCACTGAACATGACATAAGTTTTCAACCAAATTTTTACAACAAAATTCTTTTCACTTTGCTGTTACCATTCAAGATGCACCCATGCATGCACATCACATAACACATCTATAGTGAGTACTGCAAACTCAAAACTGCCGTATTTTTCTCCAGGTGATTAGCACAATTTGGTATCTTGATGTGACCCATGGACACTCGCTCCGACCTACTTCAGTTGAGTTCCATGGATGGAATGCTTAGATTGTAAAGGAATACAGAAAGAGCATACTGATATAGAAATAATAAGACCCAGATTTAAAATTTACTACCTACGATAGTTTAGGAAAGTCGTTTAATCCTTTCAACTTCAATTATTATGTAAAGTGGCCAAAATAATATTTGAACCTCCTGCTCTGTTTGACTTTTAAATTCATCAAATAAAACTATGGCTATAAAAACAATTTGTAAAATTCAAAGATGTGTGACATCAATATGTATTATCAACAGGAAATGTACACTTAGTTCTACGTATTGCAAGATGATGACTCGCCATTGTCAGAGTAACAGTAGATGAAGCGCAAATATACCAGGCCACCTAGGCTCACACTAGAGAATGGTATGGGTATAAAGAGATCTCTCTATTTTAAATAGGAGTGAAACACCACAATCAGGGACAGATTGATGTACTAGTTCATCAAGGCAGCAAGCACGTCCATACAATACAACAGGGAGCTTTTAGGAGAAACCCTTTCTTTGTAGATACGATGATCACTTTTGACCATGCCAAGCCACTGATCTTATAAGAATTTAATTTATTGGTTTAAATACATTCCTGATGTGTAGTCAATATCCCAGGAATGAATTTCTGGGTGTTACATCCTTCTTCAACATATCAAAATGAGACCTACTTGAAAATAATATCAAACCCATCAAAAGTTTAATTCTGTCTTGGTAAGTGACTTCCACAAAGTTGTCACTGGCAAGCTGAAGGGAAAAATCTAATAGAGTTTAAAATTGGAGGATTGCTTTCCCCAATCTTTCTCAGAATTAGTAGAAAAATTTACTTAAACCCATACCCGCACACACACACAAAATATATTGAGTGTTACAAATCTGTAAATAAATTTCACATTCTGAGATAAGGAACTGTTCAGGGATGTATAGCACAGGTATTGCATATTTAGCTCACTATTCTTGAACATACTCTGTTGGTACCTTGTTGATGTGTGACCCTGGGCTCCTAGCAGGGATGATTTGTTACAGTTGTCTGCTTTTCCAAGCTATTTTTCCAGGCATGCAGAGGAATGTACAGAAACTGTGTCTCCAGATCCATTACTATAAGAAAGTGAATTTAAAACAAGCATAAAGTGAAGAAATGAACTGGCTCTAGAGCTCTAGCTCAAAGGAAAAATCTCCACCATTTCCCTCCTCAATATGAACTGAGATTGTTGGGAGTCCCTCTAAGTGGTGATCCAAGCTGCTTTCTGTTGGTCAGGAACTCAACTATCTCCCTAAAACACTAAGATCAGACCAGAGGGAATCACAATGAAGAATCCTACAAGGAAGAGTTGGAGAAAAGGAAGTGTCCTTGCTCCTAACACCATGCATAGTAAGACCACATGGGGTCCTCAAAGAATTACTTGGGCCAAAAGTGTTGGACCTATCCAGTCTAACATGAACTTTACCGATGTGCTCAAATGAGGGCAGGTGCAGACTCAGGGAAAGATTAGGGAGATATGCATTAAAAAATTAACAGTGGCTGTTCCCATATGCCAGAAAGGGGCAATTCAGTCATCTAGTTTTCTTTTAAAATTTTTTCTTACCTCTACATCAAAATTCTCTACAGAATGTGTATTTATTTTGTAGTAAGAAAAACTTTGAATAAGAAAAAGAAAAAGGTTCTACTATGGTTATGACATAGCAAAAAAAAAAAGAAAGAATGTCTCTGTTCAGAGTACTGACACAGTCAAGTGATATCATTTTCGTGTCAAAGGCAAGGATGAAATGTACTGGAGGGAGATGCTAGATTTAAAGACTCTGGTCAGTATATCTTTATCCTTCAGGAATATGATAATCTCATAAAATCACTATATATTTGTTAACACTGACCATGAACATTATAAAAACAAGCTTCAGAAAAAAGTTATATTTGGATAAATCTGGCAGAAAATACACGAAGTAACACTTCTCCTTATCTTACAGAGTGAAGTTTTCAATGTGTTGATGATCAGAAGAAAAAAGTGTGAAGAGCTTCACATCAATGTAAATTATTTTAATTTTTCAAGGTTATTTTTTAAGAAGGATGATTATAGAATGATGATTTCCCAGTGATGGGAAAGTAATACATCTACCAAACACATGAGACCTTGGGGAGACAGTTTAGATCTAAACCATAACATACTTGTCTTGGTTACTTTTCTCTCATTGATGAGATAGAATACTTGATGCCCAAAGTGAAGCAAGGAAAGGTTTATTTAGCTTACAGTTTTTGGAGGTTTCAGTCCATACTCAGCTGGCTCCAAGGCAGGGTGGCATGGCTGAGGGGCAACCATTCATGGCAGCTGAGAGCAACAAGAGAAAAAGGGAAAAATGGGGAGGGGAACACACCTTCCTCCCTCCTTTTATTGTATGCCAGCTCTGCCCCGGGCAGGTGGAGCACTCACACCGCCAATCCCAAGGTTAGATAATGAACCAATCACAAACATTAGATTCAGCCACTTCCATGACAGCATGAGACTTGGGAGGCCACCTAGACACAAACCATACCAATACTATAAGCAAAGGTGCTTTCAGCAGTTCATTTAGTGCCATATTCTTTGAATGTGTGTGTGTGTGTGTGTGTGTGTGTGTGTGTGTGTGTGCGTGTGTGTGTGTGTGTTTGCTGATGGTTTTGCTATTTATAATGTCCCTGAAGACTAGCGTTGAAGTGCTCTCTAGAGTTTTAAAGTACAAGAAATCTGTGACATGCCTTATGTTTCAAAATAAAATTTAGAAAGGGGTGGGGATGTAGCTCAGTAGTAGAGTACTTGTCTATTATGTGTGCTTATTATGTGTGAGGCTCTGAGCTTTATTCCCAGTACAGGAAGGAAAGAAGGAAGGAAGGAAGGAAGGAAGGAAGGAAGGAAGGAAGGAAGGAAGGAAGGAAGGAAAAGAGTCATAGTCAATCTCTTTGAAAACTCTGCTTACTCTATGAAAGCACTCACAGCTGTGCCAAAGGGCTGCAGCAGGGCAGTACAGGAAAGCAGATTTCTTTAGTTCCTCTCAAACTAAAGCTACATTTCATATTGATTTAGAAAGTTTTTCTTCCCATGGCTCAACCAAAAATGGGTCAATTTCACTCCCTAACAAAATCAGTATAGTTCGTAAAATTATAAGGGACTAACATGGTATAATGATTAAACTAGCCACAGTAAAAGGAGTAAAAACTACCACCTTTAGAGTACAAAGGGAAGTAGGGAGCATGTGAGTCTGACATCTTTGTGACCACCCCAGCAACGGCTGAGGAGCCAGGAGCTGCAGGTGTGCCCATTCATGCAGCAAGTTTTTGAGCCCTTCATATGATGTCCATAGGGCCCTTCATATGATGAACCTAGTTTTCTAAGTCTTCATAGTCTTCACCATAAAGACAACTGGACAATATTACTCTTTCCTGATAAAGGTGAGTACATTAAAAAACCAAACAAATTCGATTTAATCAAATATAGCTAGTGGTCTAAAATTTTGAGAAAAGTATAACAACAGAGAAAGTAATCTTTTTTCAACCTTATGTTATTACATCAACATAAAATTTTTATTTGTCACTCAGACTAAAGCTGTAGAATAAGTAATCAACTTTTTTGCTCCCTGGCTCTAGTCAACACGTTACTGCCCCATAAAAGAGTCTTTTTTTACTGCAGTGTCATGCTATTTTATTGACTTTTCATTACATTTCTGAAATTGTACCTGTTTTTCTAAGGTCAGTGCAACAGTCTTTCACTACTTTAATGAGTTTAGTTGATATTCATCAGAATTTAAATATATAATAATAGTAATAATTAATTGTTTCAGTTATTGAGCTATGAACATATAATAAACCAGAACTCCCTCTACATACCCTCTGCTATGTACAAGGTTAGATAAAACATAGATTGATTACAGATTCCATTAGACTATAGACACATTCATTATGGCAAACGAACCCATCCCATGAGATTGAAATAAAGTCATCATTATTTAAGAGAATATGTACACATATATATACATATATATAAGTAGGTATGTGGGTATGTTTTAAAAATTTGAATATAATAAAAGATAATACCTTATGACTTCATGAGAAATAATTGAATCTTTTTTAGCTATTTTCTGGAACATTTGAGCAGGTTCAAGATTCTTCCAAACACCAATTATCTTTATGCAATACAGCAACAAAAATTCTGCATTGATTTGTGAACATCAGTTAATGTGTCTTTTTTTGCATACTGGGACAACTTGGTCTCATACCCTAGACCTTGAAGACGCTTCTGTAACTCTGCTGTATTGTATGACAATGATATTTTTGACTCCTCTGACATTTCACAAGTTCATTTATCAGCTGTCTCAGAGTTTAGAACAGCTTTTTCCTCAAGGTAGAACAGCTCATATCTAGTATCTTCACTCACTGAAAAAGAGGACAAAACAAAAGGAAAACATTAGAAGTTGCATTAAAATTAAATCTCTAGACTGTAAAATCAGCAATACAATTTCCACCCAATTAAGTAGCACAGAATACATTCTAATGACTGCATTTACAGAAGATACCAGCAGTACTTAGGGAACAAACTGCATGCTGATTCACTAGGTAAGTGAGACACCAGCACAATAAAGTTCCATTTAAGTGCATTGAATATAAAAACAAACAACAAAAAGTGTGTAGCAGTCAAACAAAGCCTGTCTTCTTTGTAATGAACCATATAATTACAAAAAAAAGGGTAAATGTTAGTGGAGATAAAACAGACACCTTCCAACTAAAAGCTACATGGAGCTGAAATCTAGTTAGGTTTTGTTAAAACCATAATGCTATGGAGATCAAGTACAAAGACAAAATAACAGATTGTTCTACATCTTGAGAGGACAATGCAGAATGTGCTGATAGTGGATGAGGTAATTGGATGGGAAAAAAGTCAACCAACAATAACTGAGTCAACCAGTTCACATTCCTACTGTTGAGTATCATTTCCACCTAGTCTCATGAAAGGAGTAACAACAATGGAAAAGTACTTTGAAATGGGCCATCATCTCCCTGCTATAATAAAATGCAATGGTATTCATTAAAAAGACAAACCTGAAGCATATATTTTTATACTGAGGTGCATTTTCTTGTCAAAGTGTTGTCATTTAATAGCCTCATCTAATAAAACAGTTAAACAAAAATGAGCAGCAGACAAGCTATTCAGCTTGCTAAGAACTTATTTCAACATTTGTGCAAAATAAATACGCCAGCAGCATCCTAACAAAGTGGTCCTTTGAGTTAGACCTGTTTCTGTAATGGCAAGCTATGTATGAGTGGGGTGTATCATAAAATTGTTCTTAAATATATACTTCTTTTAAAGTGTGTTTATCATTAAATCAGCAATCTGTTGGCTGAATTGGGTGTTACTCTTGTGTACAATACTATTTCATGTATTAGATATCGTCATACAGACTTTGTGTTTAGAATGTGTACTTTAGAACAGGCAGGCAACACTTACTTTGACCTCCACCAAAGGTGAAATATGAAAGGAAAAACACCACTATCCCTGCTACAACAATCTGAGAAAGAACACTCAGCAACTCAAATCTGGTTTCTCAGCCCTCTTGCTCAACACCTCTGGAGAGGAAGGATTTTCGCTAAGGAGATGGGTCAGATGGATCTTCATTATGAAGAGATTAGGACAGTCTTTGAGGGCTAGAGTAAAATAAGAGAAAGACTTCTGAATCCTGGTGACTATCCATCCTGTGAGGTTTTACACCTCTACAATAGCTTAGAAGCTCTTTTTTGTGCAAAAAAATTGAGGAATGGCGAGATCCAGGTTGAAAAGTGCCAGTATATTGAATTGAATCTTTCTTAATTCCCAGTAATAAATGAATTGGTTTAAAACTTATTTTTGGATGTTGAACTTTGTCCCTTAACCTGCATCTAGAACTGAGTGACCTTAAGGATTCATTTGGATTATTTGTATTATGGCTCCATCATCTGAGACTGATGATCCAGAACTGGTTCTAAAACTATGTAACTACATAACTTGCGATTTGTCTTATAGACTATCACAAGGACCCCATACGACCACCATTTCATCAAGGATGTTTACACTGAAGGCATGATTCTTTGTGGCTATATGAATTGCTAAAGCTAAGAAGTCCTTTACTATTAATTGGTGAAGTGTCGATCCTGCCTGCTGCTAACGACAGGTGTTATGAACTATGAGGAGAGGCTGCGACTTAAAAGCTGGCACATGTTGCTCTGTTGGCTAGTCCCATAACTCGATGAATTAATGCAAACAATGGGTATTGAAGCACAATTGTTAAGAGAGGATTGATTTGTTTTATGATATGCAGTCCAGGTTGAGGAGTCTACAGATGTTTACAAAAAGGCAACCAGACTTTTTTTTTTTGCAGCACGGGGGATTGAACTCATGACCTTGCGCTTGCCAGGCAGGTGCTTAGGCAGCTGAGCTAGATCCCTGGCCCTTGTATTTTTGAGACAGGGTCTCACTATGCCATTCAGACTGGCCTTGAGCTCACTTTGTAGCCCAGGCTGGTGTTGAACTCACAACGATCCTCCTGTCTCAGCCTCCCGAGTGCTGGGATTACAGGTGTGAGCCACCAAGCCCGGCCAACAAGACTTTTTTGTGCAACATATCTTTCAGGAAGTCATGCATGAGGATATGTTATGTTCATTTTCAATGCCAAATGATGCCAAGCTAAAGAACTATTCAAGTCTTTGGATGATTCTTTATCAATAAAACCAACTTGGTCATTTTGTGTTGGTGTGTACATGAATAAACTGGCTGCCATCACTAGATGGTTTTCTGTTTACACCACTCAGGTCAGAGACATCACTACTGAGTGTGAGTCTATACTCTGAGTCCATAGAAAAATGCTGGCTAGCCAAAAATGCCACTTGAAATTAACAATGTTTTGCAGAATGTGATTAAAATTCTCCTCATTATAGTATATTCCCTTAATTCACATCTGTGCAGCTCTGTGAGGAAATGGATGCAGAGCACACATGTCACCTCTCATAAACAGAACTGAGATGGCTTTCTAAGACAGATGATCACTGGCCAGAGTTTTTCAGTTATACGAGTCACTCCAGAAATTTCTTTTAAGAAAAATAGTCACCACTAGCAGCATATTGCAGTGACACAAGCTGCTTTGAAAATTTTCTCATTCATGTGACATGTTCGACCTGGTCAACAAACTCAGTTCAGGGGAGAATGAAAATTGTGTTCAAGTCAGCAGATAAAGTGGCTGCATTCAAAGCCAAACTGGGTAGATCTTCCTCTACTGGGAAGGGGATCAAGAGATGAAGGTTGGGGGATAGGAGGGAAAAGGGAAGGGGAAAGGGATGAAAAAAGAATTAAGATGTGTTATGTACATGTACCAATTCCCATTCGAAATGTAATAATTACATACCACAACTATACCCAAATAGAAACAATAATTGAAAAAAAAAAAGAGATGGAGCCAGGTTCTCCTTTCTCCCCCTTGGTGCATGAAAACGCATCTCAACTTTCAAAATAGTCTGAGCATTACTTCCAAACAACAAAAGACCCTCAAACTGGCAAGAATGGATCCATTTTCAATAACCGGGTGACCAGACTTTGTGAAAAAAAGATCAGTTGCTTGAGATTACAAATAACAGTGGCCTTAAAAGTATGTTTAAAACAAATTCAAATCTCCTTGTGTTCTGGATTAAAGTCAAAGTAAAATATCCTGAGATTGCCACAAAAGCAACAAAAAGCTAGCTTCTATTTTAAATATCCTATCTTTGTGAAACACAGTGCTCTGCAGTGACAGCAACCAAAATGAGATTACAGGGTAGACTGGACATAAGCAGTACACTTTTAGAATCATTATTTCCCATCACCCCCAACAGGGACTATCTATTTGCAGGAAAACAAGCTTAGAATTTCCACTGAGTTTGCATTGTGGTGACTTGTATAATTATTTAATAATTAAATATAATTATGTAAATAAAGTGTGCAGTAAATGTAATGCACTTGAATCATCCCCTACACCAGGTCTTTAGAAAAATTGTCTCTGGTGAAACTAGTCTCTGGTGCCAATAGGTTAGGGACCCCTGGACTATAAAGTCATGTAGACAAAATAACAACATTTTAGAAATTGTTGACTGCCTTTCAAACAAGAGTCTGAAGTGTTACCCTTTCTTTTAAGGAATGACTTAATTATATAGCCATATGAAAAATAAATGGAGTTTTTTTTCTGACTGTACATCTAACAGCCTTAAGCAAAATTATTTAACAGGCATCTAATTTTTTACGTTACTCAAAGCTAAATTTAATAACCTTTTCAGGGGCATCACCCAGATTAAGAGAACTATGTCCTCAGGCTTAATTTTTTACCATTGTTTGTGACTAGCTCTCAGTGGTCTCCCTGGGTTAGTGTTTCAAATGTTGCATTTACTGTAAAGTCAACTCAAAAGATATTTTGAAAGTGCACAAAAATCTTATACATTTCGTATTTTCTCAATGAAACCGTGATAATCTATTTTTTCACTCTTGCATGAAAATCATCATGATTCTCAATGTTCTCTTATTTTATTTCCAATTAATTTGAAGAGCCCAAGAAAAGTCCTTAAATATTTTAGATATGGCTGGATCTCTCATTTTGTATCTTCTCAAAGGGACCATGACAATCCATTCGTTTCACAAAATGAATCATTTGAATGAATCCGCCACTGTTAAAGTACTATCACTTTTAACAAAGTGTCTTCTTTTAAAGCATCAATATTTACCCAGGAGATTCTCACACTGAAAGATGGGTTACTACTTGGACAGAGGTATGCAAACAAGTTGCAATAACTTCTGACACCATTAACATAGAGTTGGGTCAAGATTCCCAGGTTAGGAACGCAGTCAACCACAAGACAGCTCCCACATCAGATTTTATGAGAGGGACTCAGAGACCGACAGATGCCCAATAGGTTAGCAAAAGCAGGGTGAGGTTTGGCATCTCTGCCTTCATCTTTTATCTGTATCCTTTATTACTTTAAAACTTTGGATCAGATCTCTGTTCAGCTCTGCACATAAGCATATTAATCAGTGAAGAAGTTTTTCACTAAAAACTAGTAATACAAATTTTGTTGTCTCGGAATTTACTTAACCCATCTCATCTCAAAGCTCTAGCCATCTAATCACATGATTGGTTTTCTGGCATGGCTAACTCTCATCCTGAGTCATTTCATTAAATAAATCATTTACCATGAATAAAAAAATCCTACTAGGAAATTCCAAGAGTTTAGAGTTTTCCTCCAGGAGTGGAGGACAAAGGTTGACAAAATTCCTTATTGCATGAGAGCCTATGAAACCCTTTGTTTTTGTTTTTGTTTTTGTTTTTGTTTTTGTTTTTGTTTTTGTTTCTGTTTTGAAGAGAATCTAACCAAATGAAACAAAACAGAATAGAGTCAATCACAACAAAAAAATGAACATGGTACATGACTTCTAAAAGTAAAATAATATTTTTACCCTTCTAAAAGGGTAAAAATAAATCAATAACAGCTACCATAATGCCTCTTGTTATCTTCAAAGTAACTGCCCATACCATCAGGCATGAATAAAATCGAACAAAATAGAACAGAATAAAACCAGTTTAAAAAAAAAGCAGTGAAAGCAATAATGGACTTCAAAACAAGATAATAGTAGAACAGTGGCTACCATAATGCTTCTTGTTATCTTCAGAGTAGTTGCCTATACCTCCAGACATAATCCAATCAAACTAAACAAAATAGAATAAGATCAATCAAAACAAAACAATGAAAGTAATACAGGGCTTCAAAACAAGATAATAGGAAATCCTTGATGGCTGCAATTATATATTTTGCTATCTTTGAAATAGCTGTCCATGCCATCAAGTATAATACAATCACACAAAACAATAAAGTGAAACTAATCGGAACAATGAAGACAATATGAGTTTCAAATCATGATAATAGATTAACAGTGGCTACTTCCTTTCCTTTTTAGACAATTCCTCCCCTTTCACTTTCACCATATGTATTGTGCATTTTCGATCCCACTAACTCCTTTAGTTTGCTATACTAGGGAGACAACATAAAATCCACCCATGTGACTCTGAGCCATTTCATCTATGAGCATGATCTCAAGTTGCCTCCGTCCACCTGCAAGAGCCTTGAGGTTATCTTCCTTAATAGCTGAGTAGGTTTCCACCACATAAAATGCCATGTCTTTCTGCAGTTGATGTGTAAGATGACCCTACTTTTTTTTCTGGCTCCCTGTCACATAGGGCATTGTTCTCTCTCCTTTGACTTTCAGTCTATGAATTTTCTTTCTAGTTAAATGTGTTTCTTGTATAAAGCATATTGATGGATCCTGTCTCCTGATCCACTCTGCCTATGCTCTTTCTATTGGTGAACTGAAGTCATCTACATTAATGGTTATGGCCAACTTGCACTGCCTTGTCTCTGCCATTTTATTTTCCTGCCATTAGCTCCCTATTTTTCCCCTCCATTCAATTATCTTCTCCACTTGATGGTCCCCCTCTGCCATTGTTCCTGAGACCGTGGTCCTTTTTATCTCTCTGTAGAATGTCCTTTAGTATTCTTTGTAGGTTGGTTTGGTGGTCATGAATTCCTTCACTTGTTCTTTATCATGGAAGTATCTTGTTTCTCCATTAATTTTTTTTCATTTTAAAGAGAATAAAACAAAAAAAAAACTGAATAGAGTCAATCAAAACAAAACAATGAGCATGATACAAGACTTCAAAACAAGATAAAAATAAAACAACAATGGCTACCATGTTGCCTCTTGCTATCTTCAAAATAGCTTCCTATACCATCAAGAACAATAAAATCAAATGAAACAGAACAGAATAAAACCAATCAGAACAAAATAATGAAAGCAATACAGGACTTCAAAACAAAACAGTTGGAATACAACAGTGGCTAACATAATGCAACTTGTTATCTTCAAAGTAGCTGTTTATATCATCAGACATAATAGAATCAAACAAAACAAAATAGAACAGTCAATCAAAACAATGAACATGATACAAGCCTTCAAAACAAGATAAAAGGAAATCAATAATGGCTACCATAATGTCTCTTGTTTTCTTCAAAATAACTGCCCACACTCTCAGGTATAATAAAATCAAATAAAACAGAACAGAATAAAACCAATCAAAACAAAACAATGAAAGCAATACCAGACTTTAAAACAAGACAATAGAAATACAACAGTGGCTACCATAATGCATCTTGTTATCTTCAAAGTAGCTGCTTATAACATCACACATAATAAAATTAATCAAAACAAAACAAGTAAAGCAATACTGGGTTTTGAAACAAGATAATAGGAAATTCTCTATTCATTTTGAAAGTTTTGCAGAGTACATCAGTCTGGGTTGGAAGTTGTTTTCTTTCAGGACTTGCATTACTTCACTCCAGCCTCTTCTTGACTTGATGGTTTGTGTTGAGAAGTCTGTCGTGATTCTGATGGGATTTCCTTTATAGGTGATCTGTTTCTTTTCTCTAACAGCTTTTTAATATTCTGTTCTTGTGTTCAATTTCTGGGATCTTGATTATTATATGTCTGGGTGTAGATGTGTTTTGGTTATGGCTAGCTGGAGTTCTATATGCCTCACTTATTTGAATGTCACTTCTTTTTCCCATGCTTGGGAAGTTCTCTGATATTATTTCTGTAAATAGACTTCTGATGTCATTTGTGTTGACCTCTGCTTTTTCACTGATACCTTTTATTCTTATGTTTCTTTGCATTGTCTTGCAGCCATTGAATTATTACTTCCTGATTTCTTGTTATTTTTAAGAGACATTTCCTTTCATGATCACAAGCTGCAAATCTGTCTTCAAGGTTTGAAAGTCTATCTTTCAGTTTCTTTCAAACAGTTTTGCCAGCTTTCAGTGGAGTTTTTAACTTCCTGGATATCTCTGAATCTGTTTCATGTATTCTAAATCTTTTTTATATTGTTCATTCAAGGTTTCCCTCATTTTCCTATGCTCCTCTGCTTTTTTATCTATATCTTCTTTAGAGCTTTTTAGCAATTCTTTTTTTGTGTTTTTCATTTCTTCTTTTACCTGAGATAGTATTTCTGTTCTAATTTCTTTTATAGACTCGTGAAATTCTTTCTTTACTTCAGTTGACATTACTTCAGACATTTCAGGTTTGTGACTCCTGATCTTTTCTGTGTTTAGATCTCCTGGACTTGCTGTGGTTGGGTTGGAGGCCAGAAACTGCCTTTTTCTTCTTTGTCTTGACATATTCCTGAATTCTTCTGGACAAGTGGGTAGTGGGGTCCCAGACACTTTCTGCATTGGCTACAATTTCTCTGAAGTGAGACTGTTTGGTTTTTCTAGCCAGTGCTGGCTTGGGTGCATTGGTGCAGGGTTGTCTGCTGTTTTTCCCCAGTGTGCACTGGCTCCCCTATGGCTGGTGGAGTACATGTGGGGGCAGGGCTGGTCACACCTCCTGACTGAGCTGGCTACCAGCTCACAATGACCATTGGAGTGTGGATGGGGATGGGACTGACTGTGGCCTGCAGATCTGAACTGGCTACTGGAGGAGAACCTACACAATTGCCTCTGGAATGCACCTGGGGGTGGGACTCAGTCCAAGCAATTTCCATGGGTCTGCACCTAGCTAGGAGCTGCTGGAGGAAGCCAGCAGCAGTTCTGGTTCTGGGCTTATCTGGCCCATCTCCAAAATGGCTCCCAGTCATTCACTGGCTCCCAGTCAATCACTGTCTCCCATAGGAAGACTGAGTCCTCTCTACTCACCTACCAGTCAGTGCAGCCCTCTGTGTCTGCTACTCCCTTCCACTGCTGTCTCTTTGCAGAGGCCTCAGGGGTTATCAGCAGCCATTGTCACTGTAGTCATGCATCCCCAGATTCCAAAAGCTCCTCTCACACAGTAAGTCCGGTTCCAGGCTAAGGCATGACCAGCTACCACCTTCTTCTTCACTTAAGTTTTTCCTTTTACTCTCTCTGTGGGCTTCAGTTCACACTTTAGATTCTTCCTGGGTCCACTTCCTTCCTTCTTGTCTTTCAGTATCTGGACTGTGTCTCTCAGACAGGCTGTTTACTCTGCTGCTTATTGTTCCACCATCTTCCTCAAAGTCGAAACTCTTTGTTTTATTAAAGTATTCTACAATCAATTTTGAACATTTTGGGAGAAGTAATACTGTAGTATTAAGACCAACTCACACTTAGTCCTTGTCTATTTTTTGTCTTCTAATTATGCAAAGTAGAGTTGACAGTTACCAAAAAAAGAACAAAGTTTCCTATTAAGCAAAATGTTCCCATAAAATTCTTACTTCATACAAATTTTGTTTCAGGTAATGATGAACATCTAGTATATTTTCCAAAGCAATATCTATATATTCACTCATGTCATACATCATGGTAATAATAAGAGCCAAGTTTTGAAGTTAGATCTAGATACAGATTCCAAATCTGTATATAGATCCTAGATCTGGATTCATTTCTGAAACAGAAAATACATTAAGTATTTTGGCATGATAAGATAAGATAGTGTAATCCCTAAGTATATTAAAGTACAGGATATAGATTCTGGTATAACTATTTCTGTTTATATACATGACGTAAAATCATGTATATATATGATTATATATCATATTTCATAAATATATTTCATATGCATAAAGTTCCTGAGGAAAAAAGAACTGAATTGCTTATTGAACAGTAAAAGTTTTATATACTGACATCTAGTTGTAGCTCATAAAAACCCATTGGACCTGGTATGTGTCAGAATGTGCAGAAATATTCAAACGCACATGCTAAGTTTCAAGCTCCTTAAATTTCCTAAAATCCTCTTCTTGTCCAGTCTTTAATCCTTTCAGTATGCCTATGCACAGGTTTATTCACTTTATTGGTATTATACATCAAAAGATACCATTTTATCTCATATAGTCTTTCCATTTCTTTATGTTTAATATTATTGAGTACATATTGTTTGCCAGGCATTTATGTGTTCCCAATACAAGAAATATTTTAGTTAGCATAAAAACTAAAAGTCCCTTCTTTTAAGGAAATTATATTCTAGTGAGAAAGATAGATAACCAACAAGATAAAAAAATCCATAGTGCTTTATGTGTTAAATCTATGAAATGTAATCAAGGAATATGGTGACAATGTCAATTGGGTGAAAATAGCAAATGTAAATACTGTTGTTCATGAAGCTACAATCCAAGAATAGCAAAGAGAAAAACATGAGTTGATCCAACAGAAAACCACTGCAGGCAGAAGGAACAGTGAATACAAAGGCTCTGGAGCAGGATCCTGCCTGTGTATTCATATAGCAGCTAACAAGGCTAGTGTCGTACACTTGGAATGACTTGAAAGGGATGGGAGGAGGGGAAAATTAGGTAGGATAGGTAATGTGGGGGATGAAAACATATAAATTATATGGGGCCTAATAAGTCATTGTGAGTTGGATTGGTTCTTATTTTATGGGTTCATTCAAGGTTTTGAGCAAAGGGATAACTTGCATTTTAAAAGGATTATGGCTGTCATGTTCACAACAAACTGAAATAGAAACAGCAAAAAACTAGGGAGATGATTTAGGTTGCTATGAAAATAAGTCAGGTAAGGGATAAGAATACTTTGGACTATAGTGGTAGTGGGGTATGGAAAGTGGTTAACTTAAGATACATTTTATAGGTAGCATGAATTGAATTTGATGACATAGTTTTTGTGAGGTTTTCAAGAAAAAAAATCAAGGATGACACTAGGACATTTACTTGAGCAACTTAAAGATAGAGTTGCCAATAACTAAGATGAATGACTGAGAAAAGCAGACATTGAGAAAGGAAGAAAAGGAGGAAGAGAACACACCTGGAATTCCAGCCTAGATTTTTCAAATTCCAAAGTTTGAATTCTCAACTACAAAATCAGCATGTCAGCTTTCATTGACTGGACACCTGTAATGTTGCAAGGACAATGGTTTGCATATTTTATTTTACTCACTTATTTCAAGAGGCCTAAGGCAATGAAAATAACAATAAGGTATAAAAATTTATATATGTATTGAGTTCTCTGTCTAATGCACAACAATCATACGGTGAGATACTATTATTATCCACATTTTAATAATGAAAAAGAAGGAACTTTCCTTTGTGTATATAGCCAGTAAAGCAACAGAACCAAGACTTTAAGCCAGCCAATATAGCTCCCAAATTTACTGCCATTTGGGAGATGTAGGGAGAAGACTAGGAATGAAAGGGCTTGTCACCTCCTGGAGATCATATGGTAAGTATTGACCTTTAACTTTTGTTCTTTCAAAGGTCTTTGGCCAAAGGATTTGTAGAATAGCATCCTTAAGCATTTGGTGGAAGAAGGGCCAGGAGTAATAATAGAGTTGATAACAATGATAATAATCTAAATATCTATGTATTGTTGTGTATGTGTGTGTGAGAGAGAGACAATTTTAGCTTTATTTTATTAACTTGTAGGACTATCATAACAAAGGACCACAAAATTACCCAACAGTATTTGTTTTCTCACAATCCTGAGACTAGAAATCCAAAACAAGGTATCAGTAGGATTAGTTTCTTCTGAGGTCGCTTTTGTTGGCATACAGGATGGGTAACTGCTCCTTGGGTTTTCATCTTCCCTTTGTGTTTGTTGTGTCCTCAACTCCTCTTCTTAAGAGAGGACACCAAATCCATTGGATTGGGGCCCATTCTAAAGACCTCATTTTTGCTTAATTAACTTTAGAGATCCTTTCTCCATATGCCATCGCATTCTGAGGTACTGCAATTTAGGACTTTAACATGGAGATTGGGGAGGGAGCACAAATGAACTCATAGTAGTCATTTGATGCTGTTCCTTAAAATTTCTTTCCATAGAAGAAAAATCTCTTCCTGAGTGAACCCTCAAGGTAGGATCTAAATTTCCTTTTTCTTTTTCTTTTTAGATTAACACTGGTTAATATATTGCATATTATCTTCAAAATAGTTGTTCAGATTATAAGATAAAGGTATGAAAAAAATGCTCAATCAAACAGTGAAAGGAGATTCTAAATTTCTGTCAATGGAAAGATACAGAAGGCATCCATTTGATGGCACCAGGTGCTCTATTACTTGGATGTCCTACCCTTCTACTTCTAGTCTGTCACCAACACAGGAAGAGAGAGAGCAAGTAGCAGCCACACTTGGTCACTAGTGGGTATTGCAATACAGTATGACAGGAAGAAGGCTTACTTAGAAGATTATCAGTTAGTCAGCTTTGTCAGAAATTCAGAAAGATGACTACCATTACCCTCTTCTACATGGTAGGAAAGAAGAAAATACTTTCAAAACCATAGAGCTAGTTCCCCTTGAATTTTTTTAAATTTTAAAAACAAAATAAAACAAAATGATACAGAATTTTAAAAAAAAACAGTATTAATTATTGTTAAGTTCCCCTTGAATTCTTAAAGCAAGACTAATTTAAATTGACAGACCTCTATCAATATTGCTCTTTAACCTGGTTTCATAAATTTTTTTCAACCTGAATTGAATTTTCCTATAGGAAATATATTGAGCATTATTCAGAATGCCTATCAATAGAAAGATACTGGAGATTTTTATTAAATATCTATATGTAAATGTATCTCCTCATGACTATAGTCTTTCATCTTCGGAAATACAAAACTGATTAAACTTTCCTAAAAATATCTACATTCTTTTCATAAATGAAATGAGAACATTTTTAGCTAAAGGGGAAAGAGGCATTGTCTAGTTTCCAGGAATTCTATAAAGCAGTAAGCTCACAAAAGTTTGCTGCAACAATGATGTAAAAGACACCTGCAAGTCATTTAAGAATTACTTTGATGTAATTACTTAGATGTTTTGACTATAACACTGGAGATGAGGGTTTTGCATCAACCTGGATCATGGAAGAATGCTGAGTATGTACGTAGATGTCTTTAACACAGGGTTGAAAGAAGCACAGCAGGGTAGGAGCATCACATAAGACTGTAAGGTCTTTAGATTGTACTCCACAGAGGAAGTGTTAGGGTTGAGACACCTTTGATCCATACACTTCCAGTATCTAATTATACTTTTACAACCAAAGTCTAGTGGGCATCTTTTCTTTGCAGAGATTTTGGCTGATAGCTATTGGAAACTTCTCCTGGGTAACCTGCTTCTCCCAAGCTATCCAGAAGGCTTTGAAAACCAGGTCTCTTCTAACTCCCACCTCATGACACAGATCCAGGGCAAAGGTAGGTCTTTAGTTTTGAATAAGAACCAAGAGTAAGTTGGTTTGAGAAGACCTCAACCTGCTGAAACTTTTTGTAGTGTGATTACATGTTTTAGTTTGAATGATAAATGGCAAATTTTGGTTTTAGGATTTTAGGATAAGAACCATCACAGTAACTATTGTGATATTTTCACAATGCCTTATAGATTAAAAAGCCTTTTACATTCATTATTTCATTTAACCAACTTTTTACAATACTGAATAAAAGGTCCAGAATTCAGATTCATGTGCCTTGAATAAATGTACCTCCAATTCTGAAGATAATCACAGAAACTACTCACCTCAGGGGACAGTTGTGAATTTCAAAGGGACAGTGTCCATGAAGACAATTTTAATTCCATTTAAGGTGTTATTTTGTAACAGTTGGTTAACCAATTACATCTCAATTAATCAGCTGCTACTTTTTGTTGGTGGTGATTGTGCCATTGTCCTCTTATTGGGAATTTCAAAGTCTTTAAAAACAATGAATTCATTGTTTTATTAGCTTGATGGGACAAAATTCCTACAGTTATATAATCTACAAAGACTAAAATTTACTATATTTTATGATTGGGGAAAAAGGTAAAATGTTGCCAGAAGAGAAGAACAATTATTTCTGCTCAACAAATGGGAAGATAACAGTTACCACTTACATCAGTCAGCGTTCTACTACAGAAATAGATATAACGCAAGATATACAAATGTATAAGAAATTACAAGATTGGCTTACAATGCTCAGCCACAGAATTGGATGAGAGAGCATGCAGAGGGTGTCTGCACCCTGGAGACTGAAGGGTTCAGGCCCAGGTCAGGAGCTCACTGCAGTGTTTCGTGCAAGTTTGTATCAGGAGGCCAATGTGTTTGCGACTGAAGTCTGAGGGGTCTATGATGGAAGGCTGAATGATCTGAGTTGGAAGTTGAAGAATCTGCACCAGAAACCAAGAGATGACATCCAAGTTGAAGGTGAAGACTGGAGCTCCTCAGAAGAACAGAAGCTAGTCCATTCATGCTCATTTTCCCTTTACACTGTCCAAGCAATGTGCTACCCCAGGGTGGGTCTTCTACATCCTAGGGTGTACAATTGCTGAGCCAATATGGCCAAGGTTCTAAACTTCTCAAATTGACACAATTAATCAACCATTACACCACATATTGAGCACCAACTTAGTACCAACCACTGAGGTGCTATGTATGTATTCTTCTTTGATCCTTACACAATGGGGTGTGTTTTACTGTTCTTTTCAGCTCACCAAGGATTTAGGTGTTGTCTGATTGATTGTTTGAGGGGTATAATGTAAACACCACTATCTTCTTCCCTATGAAATTTTCTGAACAGTTTAATATAAAACTCAGTAATGTTTTGTGGAGAGTAGAATTAGTTAAGTGTCAACATAGCATAACATATGAATGAAAAGATGGAGGAGAAGGAATGGCCAATCTGCACTGTGTCATGCTCTGTCTGATATTAGTAGTATTCAGTAACAAAAAGAAATACTAATAAAATGAACTCATGATATATGCTACAATATGAATGAATCTTAAACACATCTGGCTAAGTGAAAGATGCCCGTCAAAGGACCATATACCACATGATGCATTTATTTAAAATGTCCACAAAGGGCTAATCTACAAAGAAAGAAAATAGATTAGTGGTTTTCTAGGGTTGGAGTGGGAACAGGGGATGGCTGAAAATGGTCACAAATCTTTCCAGAATGGTATAAATGCTCTACAATTGAACTGTGACAATGGTCAAATGACTAAACTTACTAACCATCCTTGAAAGTTAACTTAAAAATGAGTAGATTATGCACATAAATTATGCTCAATAAAGCTGTTTTTTTTAAAAGTGCTATACAGCCATTGTGTTTGAAATGCTACCATTCCTTGAAAAGACCTGAGCACCTCAGGGACCATAGGGAAGAAAGCACAAGAGTGGCTCCCTCTGTGGGAGTGTACAGGGGGTGGAGGGTGGGAGGGGGACACAGGAGCCAAGGGAGAAGAGTTTTTCTCACTCTGCAATGTTTTTTCTCCTTGAATTTTATACCAGGTGCATATAATCTCTGTTTGAAAATAACATGGAGCTTTTTGCATCTCTCAGTTACAAGGAGACACTTGACTGTTGTTGATAGTGAGGTCATTCATGGTAATGGGGTCCTTGTAAAGGACACCCTAACAGAAAACGCTGCATTATCTGTTTTCATAAACAACCACCTTCACACTGTGCAATGATACTGATTTGAGTAGCAATATCCTAGAATCAAGGGACTTGAAAGGAACAGTATGCAGAGCCTGAGATAAAGATACCCACATTATTTCCTCGTAGTGAGCCGGATGAAAGCAGAAGGCAAAAAGTGAGGCCTTTAGTTTTTAGATACAGGAGTGATTACCCAGAAGGTTTTTGGTGAAAAATGTATTACCCATACTTCACTATATTTTAGTCATTTTGTCATTATCCGTTTTTAAATAGATTCTGTAAATGTAGCAGTTCAAGAGCAAATTGTGGGAAAATATGCTCAACTCAACATCTTCAGCATTTTATTTCTTCAAGTTCTCTAATTTACAGTACTCTTTGGAATATGAGTAGATCTTCTTTCTGTGGATGGTTTTCCATACTGCTAAAGTTAATAAATAATTGTCAAGCTTCTGCTCCACTTAGAAACCTTGTACTAATTCATTGTAACAGGTTAAATCTCATTGTAATCAATTTCCCAGTAATGAATGTATTTGTCGTCTCAAAGATTTTCAAGTCTTATTCTGTAGCTTATATATTACATCTGATACTGAATGCAACGATATCACAGCAAATGAAAGCATTTGAGCATCCCCTTAAGACTTGTGGTAATGAAATTTCAAGATGCTGGATGAAGGAGAACATCCAGTAAATTACTGATACTTGAAAATTATGTTCTTGAGAAAATGAGTATGCAGTGATTAATGTGAATATCTACTTTCTATTACTTGAAATGTGTGAATAAAGGCAAAAGGTGCTAAAGTTTCTTTTCTTTGTCACGAATACTTGTTTTAAACCTTTAGTTTTTAATTATGACTCTCCTCAGAGGCCTGGAGTATGAAAACATAGTATAAGAATATATTAAATGATGTTTTCTAAATGAAAGCTGTCATTCAGCCTTGGAGACCCAATCAAAATTTTATTGTGTATGTTCTAATTCTTAGGTTAGATTAGGAATGAAAGGTAAAATAAACAGATAATATTTGTCCAACATCTAAAGAAAAGCAATATCAACATAGTTAGGGTGAGTCTTTTGCAATATTATTATATCTAGTGGGTTAGGTGAGAGTATAGGCTCAGAGTTGACTAGAGTTCAAATTCTAACTTTGCCATTAACTAGGTTGAGCAATTAAATTGAGCAAGTTACTGAAATCCTTTAAAATTTAATTTAATAGGACCTCATGCAAAAGGTTTTTAGGAGCTCTTATAAAACTAACATCCATAAGGTACACAGTAAAATCCTCACTTATCTCTGGGAAAAGTCATGGTTTAAATGGAAGTTTCAACATGCACATGACGTTGAGAGTAAGTTTGCCTAAAAGTCAGATGCTTTCATTTAAACGTGATCACGAATTTGAAGCTTTTCCAGACAACCAAAACAGTGTTAGAGAAATGGTTGTAGATCATCTGAATGCTGACAAAAGGACTCAGAATTACATAGGCAGGCAAGTTTGCTTAGAGATTTTTAAAATATCAAAGTGAATTTGTAAGTTGTTAAACATCTGAGCCTGAATTTTTCATTTATTCTGTTATTCAGCTTTCCTGTCCCTGGGACACAATATCTAGCACCCACAATTTAAAGGAGAAGAGGTTTAGTTTGCCTCATTGTTGCAGGAGATTTTGTCCATGATCAGCTGGCTCCAAGGCAGGAATGTAATGGTGGAAAGGTGCGGTGGAGCAAAGCTGCTAGCTCATGGAAGCCAGGGAACAGCAGGGGAACAGTTCCAGAGAGGAAGAAGCCAGGAACAAAATACAGTACCCAAGGTCACAACTCCATAATTCACTCACATACACCCAGAAGTTACTTCACTAAACCCCTGGGCATTCTTAATCCAATCACATTACTACATCATGATTAATGGTCACACCTATGAAATGAATATGATAACAGTCTGTTGGTGAAAGCAGTCAGTATGTTCATAAGTACAAAATAGGTAACACAGTACTTGGTGCACTGTGAGTGTCCAATAAACACTGGTAACTCTTACTAGGAAGACTACTGTAACCATATACGCGTTTTGCAGTGTGGAGGACGAGAACATAACTATCACCCAAAGTAAATTGTGTATAGACTGTTCCTGAGAAAGAAAGTGATTCTGAAAACTGGAACAACAAATTAAGAGGGAGACAGCTGTGCAAGGGTCAGGTAACCATGAAGAGAGGTGATACCAAACAAATGAGCTGGTAAAACACACCCATATGAATTTAAGGAGACTCTTTAGGGACAAAATAATAATAATAATTTTTTTAATTAAAGAAAAAGAAGGGGAGGAGGAAAAGGAAAAAATAAACACACTGATTTCCAGATGGTAGAGCGGGTGGAAAAGAGAAGGAAAATAGAGGAATTAGAGATAAACAACAGCTGTAGCAAAGCAAATGAGGGAAAAAAACAGCACAACACTGCCAGGTAAATGTGGTCAAAAAGATTATTCTATCCAAGACAAACATCCTCTGATCAAGAACAGAGAAGCAAGGAAAATACCTGCAGAAATTGTGTTGCCAGAGAGAGAGTCAGGAGCAGCTCCAGGAATGGAGAGAGCCTCCTAAATGTGCTACAGCACAGGCATCCCAGGGGCCTGACACAGTGGAGGAGATGAGTCAAAAGGGAAGTAAACGGAGTGTTTGGGGGCCATAGAGCACTAATTAAAAACACACATGCGGTAAGTACAATCAACAGGAAGAAAATAAAATGTTTAAGAACATAAAATCCTGAAGATAAGACATAAGGATTCTTAGAGAAGAGAAATTGGGTTACTTTTTTAGTGCAAAAACAAAGGCTGATGGGGAGAAGAGATAAATTTTCCTGATCGAATAGCTCTAGTAACATGTGTGGGTATTTCCCCTTCTAGGAGAAGGATGTTAATTCCTAACCCTCTTCCCCAAAGGGCTGCACTTAGTGACTTGCTCTTATAAAATAGTAAAAGCCAAACCTGAAAAATATTACCTTAGCCAGGTAATGAAGATTAATATCAGGTGCCCCCTGGTATGATGTGCTGAGAAGGTCAATTGAACTCCATGCTACTCCATCCAAGATCAATGATTCCATCCTAATCATGAGAAAAGTGTCAGACAAACATAGGCAGGGATATTCTGTAGCATCCCTGACCAATATTTCTTAATGGGCAAGATTATAGAAGACTAAAAGACTGAAATAGACAAGAGGATACAGAGGTAGGGGGTGAAAACAAAGGTAATTGCTACACTAAATTTAGCCCTAAACAGAAGAAAAAAGAAGGCATTAGTGGAAAACTGGATGGAATCCAAAATTAAAGGATTGTGCCAATAATGGTTTCTTAGTTTTGACAGATGTCCTGTGGTAATATAAGATGCTAAAAATAAGAGAAATACAGTGAAAGATGTCTATATGAGAGCTCACTGTACTATCTGAAACTTTTATGTAAATACAAAATTATTCTAAATTAAAAGTTATTTAAAAAGATGATAGCATGTCAAAAGGGCCCAGGAGCCAGCAGACATATCTCCCAGTGGTCAAATGATGGTAGAAGTGGACAATAACCCGGAAATAAAATAAATGTTCATGATCCAAACAGATATGAATAAGTGATTGAATAAAAAATTACTTAGGGAAAGAAAAAATTGTTCCTCACAGAAGAACTATTATTAATAAATAGAGAAGAAATGAGAGAAATAGAGAACACCATTGGGCCATCAATGTAATTAACACAGGCATGTTCAATCAATGAATACGGAAATTAGTGAGAGACACTTTATGAAGAAAAAGATCTTTGCATAGCCCTGAAATAGCTTCCCCTAAATGTCTAATTAAAAAGGAGAAAACTTTTAATTGCAGTGGAGAAAACTGGCAGATACTATCTAAATCAAGTGATCAAGTTTACTATACATCATGTCATAAGATGTGAGCTAACATCAAACTCAAAATGGAGACATTCTACAAAGTACCAGGCCAATATTTTTTGGAAATATGAAGATCACCAAAGAAGAAGAAATACAAAGAAACTGTCACAAATCAGAGACACCTAAAGAGACACCACAACCAAACTCAATGTAGGTGCTATAGTTTGGATTTGGAATGCCCTCCAAATGACCATATGTTAAAAGGTTTGGTTCCAGCCAAGTCCTTTTAGGGAGCTGGTAGAAACTTGAAGAGGTGGAGCCTAGCAGGAGATCTTGGGGTCATTAGGGACAGACCCTTGAAGGGGATGTCGGGGCCCTACTCTGTCCTTCACTCTCTCTACTTCCTCCCCATGAGATGAGCAGCTTTGCCCTGCGGTGTGCTCCCCCCATGATGTGCTGCCTGAAGCCGAGCCCTGGGGCCAACTGTTCGTGGAGTGAAACTCCCAGAATAGTGAATAAAAATGAACCTTTTTTATTTATAAGTTGATTATCTCAGGTATTTGTTATAGTGGCAAAAAATTGATTAACACAGTGGGTTCCTTGATTGGATATTGGAGCAGAATAAGAATACTGATGGAATTAAATCTACAGTTTAGTTAATGATATTGTGCTGGCATTAGTTTCCTAATTGTAATAAATGTATCACGATTATGGTAAGATGTTAATAGTAAAGAAACCTGGGTAAAAGCTTTATGTGAACACCATACTATGTCTACACCTCAAAGTCTAAAACCATCTCCGAATTAAAATTAGGAAAAATTCAAATCACACACACACATGCATGCACACATAAAGGCCAAATATAAAGAAGGCTCAGGCAGCATTTTTCTCACAAATACTCCTCTTCCACTCCAGAATTCTGGCTGATAGTATATGCTCAACTGAAGTACCTGGCTGCTTTATGTCTAGAAATAAAGAAAATACTCAACAATAATAAAAATTGTTTGGAACCAGAAGAGATCTTGAACAGCAAAAACAATTGTGGCCAAAAAACACAAGGCCTAAAGGCAAGGCAAAGGCATCATAATCCCTGACTTGAAATTATACTACACAGCTACTGTAATAAAAACAGACCAGCAGATCAGTGGAATAGACTAGAAGATGCAGAAATAACTCGAAACACACTTAGCCACTTTACATTTGACAAAAGGGACGAACATTTTCACTGGAAGAAAGACAGCCTCCTAAGTAAATGGTGCTGGAAAAGCTGACTTTCCACATGCCCTAGACTAAAATTAGACCCGTGTTTCTCACCAGGCACTAAACTAAAATCAAAATAGATCACAGATCTAAATATTAAAACAGAAACATTAAATCTGCTAGAAGAGAGAATAGGCAGAACTCTTGAAGTGGATACACTCTTGGGTGTAGATAAAAATTTTAGGAACAAAGCCCCAGTCACACAGGAAATATCACAAAAAA
>RJWT010004852.1:0-32279 GCA_004365215.1 Cuniculus paca
TCTTTCTGGAGTGAGATGAAATCTCAGAGTTGTTTTAATTTGCATTTCTCTAATGACCAATGATACTGAACATTTTTTCATGTATTTATTTGCCATTCGTATTTGTTCAGCTGAGAAGTGTGTTTTCATCTCAGATGCCCATTTCTGGATTGGGTCTTTGAATTTCAAGGGCCTGATATTTTTTAATTCTTTATATGTTATAGATAGAAGATCTTTGTCTGAGGGGCAGTTGACTAGAATTTTTTCCCAGTTTGTGGGTTTTCTTTTCACTCTGTTGGAGATTTCTTTTGACATGTAAAAACTTTTTAACAAGACAAGATCCCAATTGTTGATTCTGGGAAGTGTTTCCTGTGCAGTTTGACTTTTGTTCATGAATTCACCTACCCCTATGTCTTCAAGATTTCTACCTACTTTGTTTTCCAGCAGATTTAGTGTTTGTTTTAATATTTAGATCTTTGATCCATTTTGACTTTAGTTTGGTGTATGTTTAAAGCCACATACTAACATAAAAAAGAACAGTAATTTTTCTGGTTTATCGATCCTTTTATTTTCACTTTTGTGGAAATGTTTGATTTTGGAAGATAGCATAGAATTGTTCACCAGAATCCTGATAGCCTGGGTCAGGATGTTAGAAGTTGTTCTAATAAATAATTAATTATAGTGATTGTCTGGCAGAGAATTGTGGGTCTTCTGACAAGCCTCTTCAATATTGGAAGTTTACTACCAACTTCAAAGCATGTAATAGTTATAGTGTCTAAGGTGTTTGACTCATAAAACTTGTTAAAATAAATGATGCTAGTAATACACTAACAATGATGGGTTATCATTTTGTATCCAAGTTACCAGGGGTCTGTTAGTTTAAGACTTTCGATGTGTAGCTTCTGAGTTCTTTCTCAACTAGGTCAAGAGTAACACATTTTCCTTTTAGCTAGACAGAAAAATCAAGTCGTAAATGTCATTCATGAAGAGCATCCTCAAATGTTATAATATGTGATTAGATTAGATGAAATTCAAAGCAACAACATACTTCTAAGTATATTCCAGAAACTGGCATCGTAATTTTCTTTATTTGCGATCATCTTTGCTAGTAAAGTGCTAACAATTTAGACAGTACTAAAATTTTTATAAATGTATTATTTCCTGAATCTCTTCCAAGTGTTCACCATTGTAAAGCTATTTTGATAATTCTATGAACTTTAAGCATGTTTCTCTCAGCTTTTTTTAGACCTCTAGGCTAAAATATTTTCCTAATCATTGTGACGAATGGACCAAAAACTAGGATAAGTTTCGTCATGGAAGAGGAAATAAAATAATTAAACAATAGTGCTGAGAATTAATTAAAATGACTATAACAAGTGGATAGGTTTATATTACAGGTGCTTCTGAAATCTGACTAAAATATGAATTATTGACTCATTGACTAATCACATGGCAATTGACTACTCATGGAGACCCCAAAATTCTTTGAGTAAATAAGGAATTGTAATAAGTGTTATTAGGAGACACAGAAAACTTAGACATTAGAAACTAATTTTTGTTCCTGTTTAAATAGTGGGAATCAACAGAAGACATAAAAGAAAAGTGAGTATGAGGTAAGTATGAAAGGGGTTATTTAGAAACAATTACTCCTGTGAAAGGAGATCAGACAGTGACCAGACAAACTATAGTATCCACGGATCTTACTTTTATTTGTTCAGTAATTCATTCTCCCTCTTTACTGGCTACAATATTTATTGGCTCTCAATATTATGCTTTGTGACATATTCATTGACCAGTCACTTATTATGGGCTAATCAGCAATTATAGGGTCCAAAATGGCCAGATAGACTGAATGTCATAGGAAATAGTGTCACCAGTTATGTAAGGAGTTGTATTAAATATTCCCCATATAACAAGTTAATGAGAACTATGTATAAATATACCACCCCTTAACCAATAAGAACAAGGCATCTATATCTCAGGTCATGCATTTTGGGACTTCCACTGTAAAGAATATGGGAAAACAAACTTAAAAACAGAGTAAAGACTGAGTGTTCTTGGCATTAAGTATCTGATTTAGGAGAGACTTTGAGAAAACAAATGATGACATATGAGGTTATCTAGCATGATGTAGGATCTGAAAAACACAATACATGAAAATTGATTTGGCAAACTGGGAGCTGTGTTTTTAGTCTGAGACTACATGAGTTTAAATTATGGTTCTACCATTTTCCCCTCTGTGCAATCTTGTGATTTTTATGTTACAAAGATAATAACATTGGCTGCCTTATCAGTTAATATGATTATAGATTCAGGTTACTGAAAAGCCAGGTAACTTAGTTGAACCTATAAAGATATTAACTGTTTATTGGGCAAGAAGTCTATAGGTACTTGTTTCTAGGGTTAGCTAAATGATTCCACAAAAGCGTGAGAGTTCTAGATTTTCTATGACTTCTTTTATTTTATAACAATAGTAGTGGTTCCAGACATTTCAACCTCTTAACTTAATTCCAGTGAAACCCAGTAAAGGGAGGCAAAGATATGACATAAGGGAGGGAGAGAAGGAAAAAGGGAGTAGGCAAGGGAGAGAATGGGATGATGGGTGAGGGAAAGATTTCCTTGATCAAAACTGAATTCTATGGCCACTTCTAGATGCAAGAGGCTATGAAAGAAAATATTTGATTCTCTATCTTCTATAGCAGGGTCTATTGCACAGACAAGAGAGGTGGAGCTGACAAAGTTGACCACAAATATCTTGCAAAAGTTCTCTACTATTTGCATGAGTTCAGTGAGACCAAGCACAAACACTCACACACACACACACACACACACACACACACACACACACGTCAGGTTAGTAGATGGATTGTTCCCAGATAGGCAGCAAGGATAAACAGAAACCTAGGATCTATGGCAAACCAGTCCTTAAAGTTTCAGGAAAGCTGCACAGGGCAGATGGAGTCTTGTCTGTTTGCACCCCGCACTGCACTGCAGTTGAGGGATATGGAAAGCACTCTGCCCTGAATTCATACACCCTAGGCACTAGCCAGAGCATGCTGAGCTCAATTATTGTAGAACATCTTGTTCTACAATAAGGAGGAGGCAGCATGGTTTATTACAGATATTTTCTTCATACCTAGGATGTTGCATTTTCAGTATATTCTCCAAAAAAATTGTAAGCAAAGGGGGAAAAATGGGTCAGTTAATGCCATCCAGAGACCTACCCTCCTATACATTTCAGAATATAACTGTAATATTAAGTGAAACAAAGTAATTTTTACAGGCAAGTGTTGCAAACATCAAAAAGCAGTTAACAGTTTTTACTTTTACTTTCTTTGAAGAGAAAATATTTTGATGGACAGACTTCATAGTTTCCTTTAAACATTTGGGTGTTTTGATACACGTGACAACATGAGAGAACAGAAATAAAATAGTTGTAAAATTTCTATTCGAATTACATTTACTCCAAAATGATATCCAACCTGTGAGGCAGTGAGTTCATCTATCGTAAAAATTTTAAGTAAAATTGAAATGATTCCTTTTTCTTGAGAGACGGATTTGTAGAATTTCTTGTGTTAGATACATAGGATTCCTTCCAGCTGAAGTTGCCATTGTTCTTTAGTAGACAAGTCAGAGATTCCGGGATGAGATTCTTCTTTTTGCTTAAAATTTGCATTCAGTTTGTGTTTGAGTTAAATTTCAGTGCTCTAGCTCGATCCAGAATTTCTAAAATGAGGAATATTAAAAGTCTAACCATTAAAACTCTTCTGGGAGATGCTGCTCATTCATTATTTTTGGAAAATGTTTTTCTTAGATATTGAAGGGTAGAAGTTATTGGTATTTTTCCTGTTTATTTTTTCTTTTTCCTTTTAGATATTGGTATTCTAAACATCAACACACCCTCAGGCTAAAAAATAAATGCTATTGTTAGTAATATTCCCTAAACTTCCCTACTGGATTATATAGTCCTAAAACAACTGCATAGTTCCCATTTTGTTCACTTTCCTTTTGCATGCATAGTCTCTCTTCCTTGTTTAGAACTTGGTAAGCGTGCTCTGAATGTGTTAGAATGGTGTAAATGATATTTGCTGTATATGATTTGTTTCCTCTCCCTATGCCTGCCAGAGGAGGGAGGTGTTATATCTCCAGAGACTCTTTTACCAAGTCCATGTTTTAAATAAATGAAATTTGTACAGACTCCAACACACCATCTTGAGATAACCTCGGGCCCTGAAGTATACTGACAAGCAGAATGATCACAGCCAAGACATAAAACTGCTTTTAAAAAGAGTAGCTGGATGAAAAGCATTGCCAGCAACTGAAACAAGGAGAAAGCTGGGTTCTTCAGATTGAAAAGTCTTCAAACTAAGATATTTCCAAAGCTCATATTTTCATGACGTTTCAAAGTTGACCATGGAAGTGACAGAGTTCGACAAAGCTGCTCAGTGAGCTCATTTAATCCCCACACCAGCATCATCATTTTTACACCTCATTTTCTCCCTTCAGTCCCTTTCTACTTCACTTTTCACCAAACTGTTTTCTTCTGCTCACCAGAACCCTACAGTTTAGAAAATCTTGTCCCGCATTTCCCTTACCTTACTTAACTTCTCATGCAGTAAGCGTCATTCAATAAGGCTGATAACTTCATCCTTCTACATGGCTTTTGTGAGATTCCACTCTCCTTTTTCTATTCCTTTCATTCTATCTGCTCCATATCTGTGTTTTTAAATTTTCTGGCTCTTTCTTTTTGGTCCAGCTCTTAGTGTTGGACTATCATTGGTGTGGGATTGGGTTTCTCCTTCTTTTCTGCCTGTCTTTTTGCACAAAGTTGAAATTCCATCTTTATGTGATGAAGAAATTTTGTCTTTCTAGCATAGAACTTCTCCCCTGAATGCAGTCTCTCTAATAAATAATAGATTTCAAACAGAATATGCTCAGCGTTAAATTGTTAGAGGTGACTGACTCCATGCCCATCTGCCACACGTCATCCTTCCCAAATTTTCCCATGATAAGTTATACCACCATTTAATAATACCTGAAACCTAGGAGACATCCTGAGTGCTCCTTTTCATTACCTTCATATCCAGCCAATAAACAATTTCTGTTCACTTATCATCTGAAATATTTGTCTAGTCCACCCACTGTTCCCTCATGTACCACTGCCACCTAGTCCAAGCTAACATCATCTGCCACCTGATCTACTGCAGTAGATTTCTAATTTGTGTAACTTTTAAGCTCCTGCAGCACCTTTCATTAGCTCTCTTACAATCCATTTTACATAGTGGCCAGGTGATTTAAAAACAAAACAAAACAAACATCCTATCACATAACTCCCCAAGTCAAAAATTATTGAAGAAATCTTATCATATGTTGAATAAAATATACTTTACCACAAAGTACAGAGCCCTGCATGTTCTAACCCAATGCAAGGTTTTAGACTCCTTAACTGTTCTTTTTCTTTCTTACTAAGCCTCAATCACACAGGCCTAATCAATTCTCTTTTTCTGGCTGAGACACTGGTTTTACACTTGCTGTTCCTTCTTCCAGAGAAGTCTGTGTTTTCTTCCTTGCATAGCTCGTATTTCTTCCTCATCCTTCATCTTTCAGCTTAAACATCACATCATCATGGATGTCTTTCTGAAAATTTCACCAAAGATTTTATTTATTCATTTATTGCACTGATAGTAAGATAGTAATTTTTTTATTCCTGGAATTTCAGATACTTTAAAAAATCAAATCTATGAAAACCAGATGCAAAACTAGTATTTAGGAGAAGAAATAGGCTACAATGAGCAGAGTTTCATTTGACCACCTGTGCTGAATCTTTTTAATTTTTTGACAAAAATTACGAATTCTATAACCCCTAGGGCATCTGGCCAGTAACTGAAATGAATATGATGGGCAATATGTAGGACACTGGGGAGTGGTGAACCAGACACACATGAACATATGAACGTATTCAAGATGAAATTTCTGAAACACTGTCCATGATATGCTAAACCTGTCCAAGGACTGAATGTGGCCCTTCAATTGCAAGTTTAAGACCCATGTCTAGATGTTTCTCTTTCATTGAATAAGTCAGGGCATTTCTAGACATATAAACATCATTTTAATGCTTTCATATACATATATTAAAGTAAAATAGAGTTATACAATCTACAGCCTAGAGCTACCCATTCTTTATTACCTGTTTGGATATGTTTCCTTTTTCTGTCCATGTTTTGGAGTAATATTAATAGTAATATTGGTATTATGTGAGCAGTATTACCTAGAAGTTTCTGGAAAAATCTTTATGTACAAGTCAAAGTACCTAAAGACGATGCTGAGGGAGAATAATGGAAGGATTTGAAACAGAGGGATTATTTTTGTCATTCAGATAATCAAATTTGTGTTTTAGAAGAGCAATTCCTCAGCATTGTTTAATAATGCTCAGAATAAGAGAAAGCAGGGAGTTAGTTACTGGAGTAATTGAAATGAGAAATGATGAAGGTAAAGACAACTTGGAATGATTGAGGAAGTAATAATCAGTCAGAAAACTTTAGATTTAAAAAAGCTACTGCAGATAATTACTAAAGTTTTAAATTTGTGAACAGTTACACTGAAATGGAAAATAATACTGCTATGGTTTAGATCTAAAATGTCCCCCCAAAGTATCATGTATTCAGAGATGGAGCTTCTGGTGGGTAATTGGATCATGGGAGTGCTATATGAATTGGTGGAAAAATCCATTGAAGAATTCATAGTTGAATGTGCTTTTAGGAGGTAGAGTCTGGTTGGAAAAGGTATGTCACTGGGGTTGTGCCTTTGGAGGATATAAACACCTGGCCTTTTCTGTTCTTTGTGTTTTTTGGCTGCTGTGGGATGAACAACTTTTCCTTTACCAATTCCTTCTTCCATGATCTTCCTGCATTTGAGCCATAGACTAAACACTGAAACTATAAGCCAAAATAAAACTTTTCTCCTTCAAATTGTGTATGTCAGACACTTTATTCCAGCACTGAAAAAAGTAACTGATACAACTATCTAAGGGAAGATTGAATACAAGTCTAAAAAGAACCAAATTGTTCTTAAAGTCCTAGAGGAGCACATCTGTCAGCATGAGGCATATTGCCCTACAAAGGACTTGGCAAACACATGGCCATTTCTCATTGATGCCTTTGATAAAAGACAAGAATAAAATATTCACAATTCAATGAAGTGTGTCCACAGGGAACTAAAATAATATGTAGACATTTTATTTTCTTACAATTTAACCGGCATAGAAAAAAGGCTTGAAAAACCTAGGAGATAAATTAATAGTATGTCCCCAAACTAATTTTTCAACTCCAAATTATGGCTTTTAAGGATTATGACCTCATGATTGCAGGTCATGAACATCTCTTTAAAAGATGAAACAATAGTTTATATATGTGTGTGTCTATATATGTGTGTATGTATTTGTGTATATATGTATATATACACAAATATGGTATTTGTATTTAGCAAGTACAATAACATAAAGTGGGAATATAAATATGTATGTATATGTGATCCAATTCATTTTTATTATTACAGTCTTTGGTAAAGATAAATTTGGAAAGCACTTCTTTAGACAAACCAGTATGTCTTAGCTACAATTCTCAGAGGTTGCTATTGAGTGCAAAAGGGAAAAATGACTTTGAGCTATTGTTTAAAAGCAGGATTGTGATCAATTCTCCTTAGATACATGATAAGAAAACTAATGTCCTCCCGTTTGTGCTTGAGGTTATGCTTGCCCAGATTCACCTGGTTTCTCCCCTCAAAATGCTACATAAGGCAGGACAAGTCTCTCTGGATCTGTCCAAATGCTGAAACAAGCCCTTGGTGAAAGCTACTGAATTCTATCCTTTAAGATTCATTGTGGCTAACTAGAAAGCTTACTTGTGAGTAGGAACATATTATGATCCACATGACAGAGTCTAATGGTTTCGAGATATGTATAATTTGGTGTTAAGTATGCAAATCAAGAGTCACCAACCAAAATGCAAATGAAGTAATATGTGAATACACTGGATGGATAGAAGCCAGAACCTGGTGGGGTGTGGTGAGTTGAAAAGTGTGAAACTTTCTAAATGGGGTATCCAGTAAATAACTACAGTTGGATTTTGCCTTTGGGAATGTGATCTTAGTGTTTCCAGTAATCCTCAATTGTCAAAAGATCTGGAAAACCAGATTTTTTTAATGTAAAAGACTTATTTCTAAATATTAGCACTGTATGTTAAAAATTTAATAATGTGTTAGTGGTCAACGTATTTTATGAGCAACTTTTATCCCCATGGCTCTTGGTTTGCCTCTTTGATCAGTAATAATTTTTAACACAAGATCTCCCTTTTTAAAATGCAGTTTATAGCCAGGTGTGGTGGCTCACGCCTATAATCCCAGCACTCGGGAGGCTGAGACAGGCAGATTGTTGTGAGTTTGAGACCAGCCTGGGCTACAAAGTGAGCTCAAGGCCAGCCTGAACAGCATAGTGAGACCCTGTCTCAAAAACACCACGGCCGGGGATCTAGCTCAGCGGCCTAGGTGCTTGCCTGGCAAGCGCAAGGTCATGAGTTCAATCCCTGGTGCCACAAAAAAATAAAATAAAGTAAAATAAAATAAAATGCAGTTTATATACAATCCAACAAATAAAACTATAATAAACAAAAATACTCTTCTTGGAGAATGGAGTAGAGTTTTGTCCTCATATATTTGCTTTTGTGGTATCTCTAGCCTTGTTTCAATTATTTCTAGAAAAAAAGAAGAGATATAAACAGCAAGAATATGGTGTCATTGAGGTAGAATTCTTCTTTTCCTTTTGTTCAAAGGACACTTTGTTGGCTGGTTCTGTTATTTCTTGAGACAATTCTTATATTACTAGGACTATAAATCAATATAGGGGAAGGATGCTTATCTTTAAAATTTTTATATGTTGGATCATATATATAGAAATAAATACATAACATTTTTAGTTGAGCAAGATCAAATTATTTAGGTAAAAGTGATAAACCAAAATGTTTAGACAAAAATCTTATTTCAAACCACTTAAAATTAGAATTGACACTTTCAAAATCCATTCTGGTATTACCATATCTATTTAGAAAAACATTTAAAATCAGAGATATCTCTACCATGATGTTAAGTTGGCCCATAGAGCAGTCTGGGATTCTTTATGGAATAAGGCAGATTATTAACAAATAAAAAAGTTCAAGTAGTATTTATTATTGAATTAAAAATTGATAATAATTCAGTAAATACTAATAATAGATCAAGAAAATAGAAACAAAATTTTTTAGACCACATTGCCATTAAAATGAAGGAGAGAGAAAAAAAAAATGAAGGGGAGAGAACTTTGAAACCTATGGTTAAATGACATGTTCAGAGTTTCACTGTTAATAAGTCATGAGGTGGAACTAGAATGCAGACTTTTCTATTCTGAGACACAGTTTTTATATTTCTGTACCTTCTCTAAATAGCAAAAGGTTTAAGAAATCTCCATAGGAAATGTTTCAGGCATCTGTTTCAAAATAACTGACAAAAACTATAGTATGACTAGATATTTTGCTATAAACAGATTTTGTTTCAAATGGATTTTTATATAATTTTGGCATAAAATCAGTTGCAAACCTTTGCGAGAGATAGATCTGACTCCTGAATACATGTGATAAGAAAAGCATCTCAAAATGTGTGTTATTTACTCAATAAATTGAAATGTTTAATACAAATTTGGTAAGTCCCCTGACAGTTCTTATTTCCTTCTCATTCCCTTTACATGGAGCCAGAAGAAAAAGTTAGCATACTAACAATATTATCTGTACATTCATATATTCTTAAAATATATAATTCATACTTATTATAGAACTTTTATTTTCTAAGCAACTTTCAAACAGGAATAATCTATCAATATTTTCCATCTCCATTCTTGCCTCCTGTTCACAGTTCCCTTTCTGCTGTCTTTTATTGAACTCTTGACCTTGGACAAAGATTCAGCTTTGCATGAAATTTTGAAAGTGACTTTGGGTGGTTTAGTTGTTAAATGTGTATGATAGAAATGCAGCTTACCTTGGAGGCTCTTGGGGTTTTTAACTTACTACACCAGAAAGCAGAGCAATCTGGGAAAATTCAGCTAATGTCTTCCAGCTGTGGAAGAAAAGTGTGAACAGCTCTGTCAGGAGAGCTGCCTCTTTCTCTTCTTTGCAGACAGTACCTTATACTCAAACCATCACTTCTCATTTGCCATTTGGACAATGGTGACAGAACTGCTGCTCTATTGCCCACGGAGAAGCAGAGTAGAGTCTGGAGCTGGCCTTCTAATTGCTCTGGACAAAAGAAGTTTGAAACTCAGGCCTAGTTCTGAAGAACATGTAGAGAAGGCTGACAGATTACATATAGTCACAGTTTTGGCCTCAAGGTTGCTGGTTGACCAATCAGTAATACAAGGGGAAATGACATTTCTGCCATTTCTAACATTGTTTCTTCCCAGGTGAGAAAATTAAATGCCATCACTTCGTCCTGGGAGCAATTCAGCATTTCTTGGTAAGTTTCTGAAGCAATTTTGTTAGAATGTTTGAGCTGTTACATGATCCAGGCTGTTGGAGGAAGTGAAGGAAACATAAGAAAAAAAATCTTCAGAAATAAATATTAAATTTTAGCCACAGGACTATAACACAGGGCTATAACACAGCCACAGGGCTATATTGTCAACCTTAATGCTTAAACAAAAGCCATATGTTGAGTGACTACATTTACTTAGCACTATTTGTAGCAAACACTACAGCATCCACCCGCTGTGTCTTCCTTCCTATAGCAAAACCGACCTTTGTTGATAAAGGGTTATTATATCTGACAAATTTCTGATGCACGAAGGAGATATCTGATTGATGATTTCCAAGAAGGCTTTTCCTTCATAATTAAAAGTGGTGTGGGAAAGAAAAACTGTTTTCTCTCCTTTCTTTTAATCTTTTAACATTTGAATGAAGCTTCATGAGAGTAGAGACTACCTTCGTTTATGTTTATATTCCTATGCTTACAACAGAGCTTGGTGCTTACGATTTTCTCACAATATTTACTTAGCAATTGAATGCAAACATCTGTAAGTGATGTAGTACTTAGAATGGAGGGAAATTTTACAATCTTGAAGCAACAATCATCATAGGCAATCATCTGAGGATGGCACAGTGGAAGTTCTCTGACGACATCATTAACTACTGAGACAGGCTTATGTATTGAATTCCCTATTGTTTTACATTCATTCTTTCATTCAACAAATATTTATTGAGTGTTCAGTCTGGGCTGGAATTTGTTTTAAACTTGAGAGATATAGCAAGGAACAAAACAAAACAAAGTCCTTATCTCCTTTCTAATGGAAAGAGAAGCAAATGAACACATCCACAAGTAAATATATTCCCTTGGGTGGTTAGATTCATGAAAAAAAAGAAAAAAAAGCTGAGTAAGGAGGAGTAGGAAGTTCTGTGATTTCCTGGGGAGGGCCTGCTGCTGTTTTACATGAGATGTTCTGGGAGGACTACTGAAAAATGAAGAAAGAGAATGAAGAAATGAAGAAAGAAATAGATAGAGATAGAAGAGCATTCTGGAATGAAGAAAGAGAAATGAAAATGTCCTAAGGTGAGACCATGCTTGGGGAGGTTGAAAGATAGAAGCCTGCTTGTGGGATTGCACCACAGTGAGTGAAAAGAGTGTGAGCACACAGGGGTGACGGTCAGCCAGCTCAGTGGAGCTATAAACTGTTGTAAGGACTTTGGCTTTATTCTGCCTAAGATGAGAAACCACTGAAGTAAAGGGAAATCTAAAAAGAGAAACAACTTAATTTGACATATTTTTAAAGAATTCCTCTGGGTATTATTAAGTGGAGGTCAGTAAAACACGAGGAACCATTTAGAAGGATTTTAGAATGACACAGGCAAAAGATGACGATATATTAGATCATAGTGAAGTTGGTGAAGGTAGTGAGAAGTGATGAGATGTATACTTTAAAGATAGAGCCATATTTTCTGAGACAGTTTTTATGAACGACTACGAATATATACTTCTGTTTTAGATATTAAAAATTATTTGGCCACTCACTCCCCATTTATTTAGTATGTGTTTATGACCAAATTTCAAGACTTATTTTTTTAGAAACTTTTAAAGAAATTTATTGTTTTATAGTTAGGATTAAATGGTCCTTGAAGATGATAGTTATTTCTGTAATAATCATTTATAATTCTAACAATATTTTAACAAGTTCAACTCATATGCACATTTAAAAAATTATTTATCTTAGATTTGGATTTATCTGGACTTATCTTAGATTTATTTCCAATATTGAATGCTAGCTCTAGTTAGCTACTTAATTTATAGAATCTCAGGTCTTAAATTAAAGGATTATGTAAGATATCTTGCCCAGTGTGCTAGCCAGCTTTTCACTACAATAACAAAATACTTGAGTTAATCAACATATTCATGGAAAAGGTTTATTTCGGCTTATAGTTTTGGAGGTTCTATTGTGTGATTAGCTGGCTTCATCTGCTTTGGACCTGTGGTGAGGCAGTACATCATGGCAGGAATGTGTGGCAAACCAGACTGCCCACTTGTTGGCAAGGAACCAAAGAGCAAGAGGAAGGAGTAGGGATTCCACTAGTACCTTCCAATAGTACCACCCTGGGGACCAAGACTAATACATGGGATTCAGGGAATATGTAACATCAAAACTCAATTTCTGTGTTTTAAATATGTAAAAACTCAGGATCTGATAATTCTTGTAAACTTCAGTTTCTCTATCAGTATAATAAGGTGATAATGTTAAATATCTTTCAAAGAGTTTCTTGAGTTTTATAATTTTCATTATTTAAAAATGTAAATTTGCTGTGTTTTGACTGAATTTATTCTGTTTTGTTTTGTTGGGTTTTACTATCTTTAAAATAAAAAAATTTTTAAAAAATGTAAATTTGTTACAGCACACTTTCTTTCTATACTCAAATCCCAATACCTTGAATCTCATTTTTCTTGACATAGGGAAACTTAGATTCTGATTATATTTCTTTCCCCAAGTACTTAAATAAATATCTGAAAACTGCTTACAACATTCCACAGATCTACCCAGGATGTCACTTGCCATTTTAGTCAGCTGACTTGCTTTGGACCCTAGGCCCAGAAGCACTCTATTTCTGTTCTATTGCAAAATTTAGATCTGGTTCTCCCAGTGGCCTTCCTTTGGACCACTGTATTTATATTAAGAGAGTGAAATAACTTTTAATGAGCATTTTTTAAAGATTTGAGCACTATGGTGTGTGATTCCAGAGGTAATGACTATTTTATTCTTTCAATACTGTGAGATACCAGGTCCCAGGTTTTAACTGTGGTCTGCTATATTTTTTGTTGCTGTTGTTTAGCTCCTTTGGTTGTTTTTAATGTAGTCACAATTATATGACTGTGTAAACGTGACAAGGTTAGCTATCCCTAAGAGAGTAACTGAATTACACATGCACCATACCTAGTATGATAGTTACATTAGTCTCTTGTGGCTGCAATAACAAATTACTAGAAGCTAAGCAGCTTAAAAGAATAAAAGGTATTCTTTCACAGTTCTGGAGGCCAGAAATCCAAAATCAGTATCACTGGGTGAAAATAAAAGTGTCAGCAGGGCTATACTTCATCTGGAGGCTTGGAGGGAGAATTATGTTTTCCTCTTTCAGCTCTAGAGGCTAACTGCATTGCCTGACTGTGGCTGCCTCATTTTGATCTCTGTCTCCATTGTTACTCTGTTTTCTCCTCTGTTCTCTGTGTGAAATCCTTGTTGCCTCCCTTTTATAAGGATGTGTCATACTATGTCATTTAGTGCTCTCTGGTAACCTTCCTGTTCCAAGGTTCTTAGCTCAATCATCTTGGCAAAGATCCCTTCCCAAGAATGTAATATTTTCAAGTGCCAGAAGTTAGTACCTGATGTCTCTGAGGGCTCTTATTCATCCTACTATGTTAGGGCTTCACTAAACTGTTTGCCAAATACAGTACTTCCAATTTGTCAACTGGGCAATGATAGTATTGCACTAACTGATTTTCTTTACTTTGGTGGAGTAGTTATGACCAATGAATAGCAGCAATTTGTGTCACATCCTGGCTAGAGAATACAATTGCTGATGCTAGATTTCAAGAGCTAGATTCCCTCTGCACTTAACCTAATGATTTTTGAAATGGTAGGTGTATCATTACCCCAGGTTCCAAACTTGGACTGGAAGCCTCTGCTAATTTGTAATTACATCAAGAATGAGGAATTAATACAATTTTGTCATTAAAATTTAGTAAATTTTGCTTCTAACTGTTCTGTTTTGCTGTGGCAAAAATTACCATATCTTGACTGGTAATCCAAATTCTAAACTCCCAACAATGAGAAGGCCAGAAAAAAGAAAACTTTCTCTTTCACCACAGTTAAAATCTACAGCCTCATATGTGCAAATATCACATTGTCTGTCTGGTATAAGAAACTGGAAGTGTAAATAAGAAATGTATAATAGGTATTGTGAAATAGGAAGTAATTGTTCAAAGGGAAAGGGGAAGGGGGTAGAAGAGAAAAGAAAAAATGATTAAAAAAAGGATAAAATGGAAACAAAGCTTTGTAAGTAAAGAGGGGAAGAGGAGATGAAGACAAGAGAGGGGAATGGGAGAAAAAGAGGAAGTAAGATTATCATGTCTAGTTCAAATTCCCTATGATGAATGTGATCATTGTGCATAACTAAATTCTACTAATAAACTTAATTTTAAAAAAAAAAACCTGTGTCCTACATGGTTGAAAGTAGAAAATTTCATGTTTTGTATCTTCCAGGGGAAAAATCCTATCTCCAAATCACATTAGAGCTAAATAACTGATTATCAAATTATTTTCTTTTATTAATATCAGCTTTATTGAGATGTAATTGGATATAATTAATCTACAATTAAAATTGATGATTTATATAGTTGATATGTATATTTACATATATTTATACTATATATATGTATAGTGGGTTTTGGTATACTTACTGAGTTGTACCACCATGATCCAGTTTGAAAATATTTCAGAATACTTTTATCACGGCAGAAAGAAACCTGTAGACAATTAGCAGTCACTCCTTATTTTGAAATCTCTTCTGTCAGCTCCTGGCAACCATTAATCTACTTTCTGTCTTTATGGATTTACTTTTTTTCTGGACATTTTGTATAGGATTATGCTCTTTATGACACTTTCATGACTGAGTTGTTTAGCATAAGATCATCAAGTTTAATCCATGTTGTAACATATATTTATATTTCATTTTTTAGCTGAATAATATTCAATTGCATAAATATGCCACATTTTGTTATGCAACCATCAGTTAATGGCTTGTTTTTACTTTGGGGATGTGTGAAGAGTGTTTGTGGTGTTAAGCTTCATTGTGCCAACTTGATTGACTTGAAAACCATCCAGGAGTCTAGTGGAGCCACTCCATAGATTTTGGACACATCTGGGTGTGTCTGTGTGGGTCATGGAGATGTGACTTTTGGCATTCTATCGGGTCCATTGCCATTTCCTGTCTGCCATTGTTCTGGTCAATTTCCTGGCCATCTTGAAATAAGCAGTTTTTTTTTTCCACCATGCTCTTCCGCCATGATGTGTTTGCCTTGGAACCAGTGGACCATGGACTCAATTCTCTTAAAAGGTGAGCCAAATTAAATCTCTTCTCTTTTAAATTATGGTTGTCAGGTATCATGTACAATAATGAGAAAGCTGAGTCATTGCTGTGACTATAACTATGTTTTTGGGAACTTTGAAACTAGTTTATTGGAGGAGTATGAAAGAGTTTGGGGAGCAAGTCTTGAGAAGCCCTAGAATGTTGTGAGCAGAGCTTGATGAGGTACACTAGTCAGAGCTCAGAAGACATAAAGCTGATAAAATGCAGAAGGAAAGACCAAGTTTAGGAGGTTTCAGTTGGGATCAAGGTCTCCACTGGCAGTTGGATTCCAGCCCGTGTGTACTACACTTTCACTGAAAACTTGTCTACACTTTACCCATATCCTAAGTCTCTGCAGAAGACTGAGATCAAAGGTAGTGAGCTAATTAGTCTAGTGGAAGAAATTTCAGGACAGCTCAACATTCAGGCTGTGGATAGATGCTACTATCTGCTTTTAGCCAGATTTATATTGAGAATCTGGAGAAAAGCCAGGAGAGAAATTTTTGAAAAACTTAAATTCTGTCTCAGAAGGAACCATGTGTAAAGTGGGGTCAAAAGTGAGCACTGAAAAAATTAGTGCCTTTGAAAAGAAAACAAGATTTAAAAAAAAAAAAAGAAACCAAGTACTTGTATAGGAACAAGAAGCAAGATTCCTTAAGGGCATCATAAGAATCAGCAAGATACCACCTATATCAGGATCAGGGGCATGAACATGTAACTATTTTACTTGAGAAGAGAACTTTTGGGTGCCCTGCTTAAGAAGGGCCTTCCAGAGAAATGGCTCCCTGGGATTCATTTCACTGTACTCAGACATCCAGGCACTCAGTGGCTACTGCAGTCATTGTCCAAGACAGCCTGACTAATGCTCCCTGTGAAAACAGATGCTGGTGTTGTTCACATGATATTGATTTCACCAATATTTAGAAAGCAGGAGCTGTGGTGCCATGTAAGCTCCCACCTGGATTGCAAAAGCCAGGCAAAGAACCTCTGAGAGGAAAGTGCATGAAGCTGTGTGTCTTGGTCACTTTTCTCTCATTGCTGAGACATACACTTGACACCCAAAATTAGAGAAGAAAAGGTTTATTTAGCTTACAGTTTCTGGGAATTTCAGTCCATAATCAGCTGGCTCCAAGGCAGGGTGGCATGGCACAGGGGCAACGCTTCAAGGCAGCAGCCAGAGCAAAAGAGCAAAAAAGGGAAAACCTCTTCTCCTTTCCTTATATTGTACACAGGCCACCCCCCCCAACCTTCAGGGTGGGTATAGCACTCACAAAATGTCCTTGCCCTCCTTTGCACAGGATGAGGATATTTACAAAGTAAGAACCCTGGCTCCCTGCTGAGTCTCTGAGTTAAACCTCTAAACTTTTCAAGTTGACACAATGTATCAACTGTGACACTGTGGGAATAAAGTCAAAGGTTTAATGGACACTCCAGGAAGTCAAAGATGCCAGGAACATGGAACATCTTCTGAGAAAAGCTGTAGGCATGAATGGAGTCAGCCTATCAGAGAGCCCATGTGGTCTGCAACCAATAAGACTGAAGGGATAGGGATTACCAATCCTCTCTGGAACTCACACCTCAACACCATGTGCCCCAGATGCTGGATATGTTTGCCCTGCTGGTTTTCAGTATTGCTTTAATTCAAGTCTTTTCAATGTCCGCATTCCTCCACTTTAGAATGGGAATGTTTACCCTGTGCCAGTGTACCTTGTATTATGCAGTTATGTTTTTAACAAAAATTCAGGGCTGAGTTTAACTTGAGTCGCAGAAAAGACTTGTACTTTTGAAAAATGCTGGGGTTATTGATACATTGAGGAAGGGATAATTGCATTTTTGATTGAATGCAAGATAGTTGTATTCTGTTATTTATTCGGGAAAGAAGCGTGGTTTAAGGAGAAGGATTTGGGCGTCAAGTTCACAAAGGATGGGATGTGACAGCTAAGCTTGATCGGGTCAACTTAATTGGTTTGAGAGTTGCACAGGAGATTGGTGGAGCACATTTCTGGGTATCCAGGTGGGTCCTAGAGGCATGACCTTGCATACTAATGATATATTCACAAACAACAGTGAATGTTTAAAATTTTAAAAAATTATTACAGTAAATATACGTTGCCATTAATCCGCAAAATACTCCCCCTTGCTTTGAACACATGTATCCCATTTTTGCCACTTTCTGAAGCAGTTCTGAAAGTCTTCTTTCACAACTGTCATTAGTTACACTATTGTGGCTGCCTTCACACTCTGAATCAATTCAAAATGTTTACTTTTCATGGTCATTTGACTTTGGGGAAAAGCCAAAAGTCACATGACTTCAGATCTGGCGAATAAGGCAGATAAGGATACATCATAATAATTTTGCTTGAACCATTAAAATAAAAAATAAAAAAATTTTGCTTGATAGAAATTACCATAAACATTTTGAATCAATTGAGGAAGACATACATGAAAAGACACTGACAAAAGAGGACTTCAGAACTGCTTCAGAAAGAAGAAAGAACAATAGGATAATTGTGTTCAAAGCTAAGGGGAGTATCTTAGAGAGGATTACTAGCAATGTGTCATTTACTGTAATAAAATCTAAATTTTAAAAAATTTAGTTATTCTCTGTATTTTGTGATCATACCTTGTATATCTGTTCCTTCACCCTTTCTACTATGGCATCGTTCCTCTGTTCTTGCTGGCTGCCATGAATTAAGCAGCTTTGCTCCATCACAACTTTCTTCCCTCATTTTTCTGCCTTGGACTCAGCTGAGCATTAACTGAATTCACTTAAAAGATGAACCAAATTAATCTTCTCCTCCTTTAAATTTTGGATACCAGATGTAGTATGACAGGGAAGCTGGCTAGTATAGTGTTTCTACAAACATTTATGTAAAAGTTTTTATGTGTACATCTGTTTTCAATTGTGTCATTCAATCCTGAAATTACATAAGCAATCTGACATAGTCCCTTTTCAAAATGTGTCTTCTGGTTTGAGATAATGAGATTAGGCTACATATCTATAGGAATTTTCTCTAACTTCTATAAACTAGCATACCATAGCCTTAGAACAACATAAGCATTTTATCTTATGGTCTGGAGGTCACATTTCCAAAATGAATCTCCCTGAGCCAAAATCAGGATGCTGGCAGGTTCTAGAGGGTAATTACTTCTTTTTCTTTTCCACCTTCTATAAACTACCTGTGTTCCTTGGCTTTTGGCCCTTTTCCATCTTCAAAACAAGCAGGCTTCTTATACTGCATCACTGAAATTCTGACTCTTCTGCTTTTCTCTGTCACATTTAAAGGACCATTGTGGTTACATTTTGCTCACTTGAATAATCTAGGATAGTCTCCTTAACTTGTTATTGGATTATCAAACTTAATTTTGCCACCTGGTCTCTTCTTTATCATGCACCATTACAGCATATTTGCAGATTTAGGCACGGATGCTTTGGAGATCATTATTCTCCTAATGTCTGCTTCCAATCTTTTTGAAACAATTGTTTAATACACACTCACATGTGCACACGTTTGTGTGTACATAAGCACACATAGTCATCTCCTAAGCATATGCAATAAAATACAGGCAGAAGATAATCTAAATAGATACCTTAAAAAAATCTTGTTGGGAATGTAAAATATACAACCATTTTGGAAGATAGTTTGATGATTTCTTACAAAACAACATGCTCTTCTCATGTGCTACAATAATCACAGTCCTCAATATTTACTCAAATGAAAAGATTTGTGCACGTTAAAACTTGCACATAGATGTTTGTAATAGTTTTATACAAAATTAAAAGCAATCAAATTGGCCTTCACTAGGTGAATGAATAAACAAATCGTATTCCATCCTGACAGTGGAATTTGATTCTACAGTAAAACAAAATGATCTATTAGACTACAGAAGGATGTGGAGAAAATTTAAATGAATATTGCTAACTAAAAGAAGCCAGTCTGAAAGGATTATCTGTTTTACAATATCAAATATATGACACTCAGGAAAAGATAAAACTACGGACAGAATGAAGAGGTCAGTGGTTGCCAGGAGTTGGGCAACCCTTGATTTAAGGAATGAATAGATGGTGCATGGAAGATTTTTAGGGTAGTATGACTATTTTGTATGATAGTATGATCATGGGTATATGCCTTATACATTTTTCAAAGTTCATAAAATGCACAACACAAAGAATGAGTCCTAATGTAATCTGTGAACTTTAGTTAAGGTAACAATGTTGTTTGTCAGCCGGGTGTGGTGGCTCACGCCTATAATCCCAGCACTCGGGAGGCTGAGACAGGCGGATCATTGTGAGTTCGAGACCAGCCTGGGCTACAAAGTGAGCTCAAGGCCAGCCTGAATGGCATAGTGAGACCCTGTCTCAACACCAGGGCTGGGGATCTAGCTCAGCAGCCTAAGCGCCTGCCTGGCAAGTGCAAAGTTGTAAGTTCAATCCCCGGTGCCGCAAAAAACAAAACAAAACAAAACAAAAAAACAACAACAATGTTTATCAATCACAACAAACATTACGTTCCTGGCACAGATATTAATAATATGGGAAACTGTGGGAAGTGGTAAAGGTGTCTCTGGAAGCTATACTTACTGCCCAATATTTCCATAAATCAAAAACTGCTCTAAAAAGAAATATAAACTGTTTAAAATTCAATTTAAGCAATACACACTAACAACTAAAAAAGATTTCACACTATTTACCAGAGAAGCATAGCTCTTTGAATGAGCCCTTCTCAAATCTCTGTATTTCAGAAATCTTTCTTTTTATATCTACCAGTAAAAATCCATTTAAATGCTTTTCCCCAAACACAAAACATATGGCTTCAAGAATAAAGTTTAGGATCTAACTCATAAAAGCCTGAAATACTTTATTACTGTTAAATGACAGGTTTTTTCAGAATTGATTCATTAAAGTCTTAAATGTTCTTAAGATCTAGCTTTACTTGCCGTCACCCTGTTATACCTGCAATACCAGTTTGAAATCCAAGAAGTCTCAATACTTAGCAGCTCTGTTTATAGCTGACATTCAGATGAATTTAATTTCAGATAATAGTCATAGTACATTTAATCGCTAAGTTATGCTTGCACTTTCTAAGTCATTCTCAGACCCTCCAGGGGGTTTGTTCCTTTAGAAAATAAGAAATTCAGTACCAGTGAATACTGAAATAGACATCTGAGCATTACTATCATTTCCTGTTTTTCTGTGAGTATTCATGGCAGGTCAAACTTGTTCATCATTATCACTTCTCTTCAAAAATTATGATAATTTAAGTCAATCACCAAGAAAGTGAGTTTATTTAAATTGTACGCAAGATTCTAGGCTGGATCTCATGGTCCCAGACCATATGGAATATTGTCTTATAGAAGGTTAAAAAACAAAAAGAATTTAGAACTAGTTAAGCTAAAAAGAGCCTCAGTTTGTTAATTTCTTCACTTCAGTTTTATAGCCATAGCCATTACTTAAGTCTTCTGACTCACTATTCTTTTCTCTCCTTAAAGCCCACATAGCATCCTTTCTCAGAAATCAAATAGTTTCTGGTCATTGCAACTTAACCACCCCTGCTTATAGCTCATATATAAGAATTATAGCATATGAAGAACATAGGAGTGGTAATCTGTTCTTTTTTTTTTTAAACTATCAGGCAAACAAGCAAACTTCTGGTACTTATTTTTACTTAGTGCAGAGACTCAATGTGGAAATATCACACCTTATCAGATCCATTTACTTAGGATTATGTGAAAGAAATGTGCTATTTCTTTGTTGTTGTATTTTCTCTCACTATACCCTTTCTTGTTAGTTTTCATTTTTGTATGTAATTTTCTATGTAGGTGCTAGAAAATAAAGCAAGAAACAGATCCAAAGAATGCAAGTTAATTATTAGCTTTAAGACTGAGTGATTATGATCACTCTTTAAAGGTTGTGATCATCTTTCTCCATGAAAAACTCTTTCTTTTATAATTAGTTAGTATTTATAAGGAGATGCTTTGAAGTTGTGTAAATATTTTGTTCTTTATGAAAATTTCACCTGTTAACTTAAATATATTATGCTAATTCTTGCCTGGATCAAGTTTTACTATATCGGTTACAAAAGTGATGATCTCCAAACGCATTTCTTTTATCCCATATGTAATTCATTAAGGACAAAATGTCATATTTGCAGTGTTCTTGCCAAAAATGCATAATTTGATTCTAATCATGAAAACACAAGATAAACCAAACTTGAGAATATTCTATAAGAGAAATTGTTTGTAATCTTAAAAATGATACTGTATTATGTTCATATACCAATTCCCCGTAAAGAATGTAAGCATTGTGTACTACAAATATGTACTAATAAAAAAACTTTTAAAATGACAATGTCACAGAAAAGAAGAAAATGTTGAGGAACTGTTACAGTCTAAAGTAGCTCTAAAAGATGTGACAACTATATGCAATTCATGGCTTTGGATTGAGTATCAAACTAAAATTTACCATAAAGATTAAACATTTGACAGGAATTGTGATATTGCTAGCAATTAGATAATGTGGTTATCAGTGTTAAATTTCACAAATATAGCTACACTGTGTTTCTGTGAGGAGAATATTGTTGTTTGAAAGTGCATACAATTATTAAGGAGTAAAGGAAGATGATATTGGTAACTTATTTTCAAATGATTCAGAAAAAGTATGTGTATAAGGAAAGCAAGAGTGATCAGCTATGGGGAACAAATGGTAACAATGAGTGAATCTACAAAAAGGATCAGTGGTAGCTCTTGGTACTATTCTTATGAGTTTTTTTTTTTTAAAGTTTCTGAATTTTTTTTAACTTAAACTATTTCTCTGCATAAAAAGGAATATATCATATGATTTGGGGTACTTATTGCTATTTTTGAGTATGATAAATCTTTCTTAATGCTGTATAAAAGTCAGCTGTTTTGATTTATGTTTGTTAACTTCAGTAACTTTTTATGTGCTCTTCAATTGCAGAGTAGCCCATACTGAACAAGCTATTAATTATAGGCTTTATTTGAATGTCACTAGTTTTTTTTTTCTCTTCTCCAATTCCTACTATTCATTTCTGTTTCTTGTTCCTGATACACTTCTTATTTATTATAGATGACAAATTCTGAGCTTACAACTAGTAAAAATGTAGTATTTGATTTAACAGGATGTTTATATCTCCTAGTAAGATAGACTGAAATTTTTCTGTAGACCAGTCTTTCTTGGCACACAGGAAGGAAATACTCTTGAGAAAAGTCCAATTCTTCTAAAGACACATAGGGCAAAATAATTTTACACTAGAATATAATAATGAAGAATATTATTGCATCAGGACATTTACCACTATAGCAGGTTAATTTGCTATCAGTTCTTCACTGTAATGGCCCTCTGAAATTTAGTAACTCTAGTGACTGAAGGGTAGGAGACATGACAGTGTCCAATAGGAAGGATAGTAAGCTGCACCATGGGCTTCCTTATCCCTGTGGAACGAATGGAACAAGCTTTACATGGCCCGAGGACTTTCTTCTGCATTCTAAACCATGATTATTCCAAAACCAGGTTCTGTATAAGAAGGCAGTTACTTCAGGGAACTGTATGGGAAAAGCAATGACATAATTCCTTACCATTTACAGGGAACTCATTTTCATTCTGCAGTGCCTTGCAATGTCTGGTTTGTATAGCCTACAAAACAAAACAAAACAAAACAAAACAAAACAAAACAAAACTCATCAACTATGGCATGCTGACATTCAGAAAATTCCTAAATAGTCAGAGTTAGATTGAATAAGAATGATCCTGAAAGTTCCTGTATATTCTTGCCAGCGAGAAATGCTCTTATAGTGACTATTCTTTCTCAGAATAGGAAGAAATATCTAAATTTAAAGATATATTAAAAGTCACATTACAATATACCTGTGACTTTGGAAAGACCATTGTAATCTTTATGGCCAATGAAGGAACACCTGATTTAAAGAAAGTTATGTATATTGCAATTGTATTGATATTTTGGGTATTAAGCAATATCAATTTTTGTGCTTTATTTTCCAAGATCTTAAGATGCGTGGGGTTTTGTCAATTTGCCCACCAACTTTTTTTTAAGTTATGGATAAATTCATAACCATTCCAGTTTTGTTGACATTAGATTTGTAATTTCTAATGAAAAAGCCATTTTTCTCTTATAAATTTATACATTTCTTGACTGTCCATGTACTTATTTTTGGAATCAGAATCTAAGCCTGCAATAGATACTTGACATTTTCTTACATATATTTCAATGGAACTTTTTATTTTGTTTTACACTTTTTATTTGAATCAATTATAGATTCATATGAAACTGCAAAAATAGTACAGAACCCTGGGTACTCTGCACAATACCAACCTATTATATAATTACAGTGCGATATCGAAAAGGAGACTGATATTATTGTAGTACAATATGAAATTGAATAGTGATCAGATTTTACCAATTTAGCATGAAATGAGTGTTTGTGTGTATATGTGTATATGTATATGCAGCTCTATGTAATTTTGTTCTATGCATTGATTCATGCAACTACACCATCATTAAAACACAGCGGTTTCCCCATAACAAAGAAACTCTTATGTGCTTACCCCTCATCTACAGTCCCTATTTCTTGGTGTGATCGGAGTGTCTTATTTACTCTTTCCACTGTTTTACATTGATCAAAGTGTGTTTCTTCTGCCCAAAATTGCAAGCTGTAAATCTGGTTTGAAAGCTCCTACTTAATAGGGTAAAAGTAGTCCTTGAGAAGTATCTCTTAACCAGATAAATAGTTTCTATCTGAGGTAATATCCAACTCAAAATTTTGACTTTATAATACTTTTAATAAATGATGCAAGGAGGTGCAGAAAATTTTAAATTTTCCATAGAAGATATCAAAGGATTTCCTCTAAAGAAATGAAGAAGTATCTGAGCAAAAACTTCAGAAGATCTGGGTATGAGTTGGTGCCAGAACCCATGAGGAAGGGAAAAAATCATTTGTGAGACAAGGGCAAGATTTTGTTGTTTTCCATGTCAAAGGGAAAGAAAGTAAAGGTCACAGCACATTTTAAAATGAGCGGATGCTTAACATTCTCTGTAAGGTTATTTATTTTGCATTAGTCTGAGCCCTTCTTTCATCTCAGCGCACAACTTTTCAATAAAGTCTGTTAGACTTATCTTCATGTGTGTGTCTTTTTTCCATATATTCGTTTATCCAGTCACCAAATTTTATGTTTTCAGTATATTACAGACTTTGTGATTACAGTGGTGAACAGTCAGTGTCTATCATATTATCATGGAGCTTACATTTTTGTCAGAAAGAGGCAATAAACATAAATATTTGTTGGCTGCTATCAAATATTATGAGGAAAAATAAGACTACTAGTACTGAACTAGAGATAGAGGGTGTGTGTGTGTGCGTGTGTGTGTGTGTATGTGTATGGTTAGAGGAGGTAACATTTCAGCAGTGACCCAAATGAAGTGAGAGTATAGTCTATGCAGATATCTAGTGCTAAAATTTCCAGGCAAAGGGAACTGCAAATGTAAAGGCCCCTAAATTGGAAGTTAGCATATATGTTTAAAAAATAGAAATTGGGCCAGTGTGCCTTGGGAGCAGCAAAAAGCAGCGAAAGTTTTAGAAAACGATGCACGTGATTGTTGTGGAGAATAGGAAAGACCGAGTTCCACAAAGTAAAGTGAATGGAACAGAGGAAACTTCTAGAACTCAGGAGGCAGAAACTTGTGCTGGTTCTGAGACTGTAAACCATCATTTCCCATCTGTATGCCAGAGGTCTTAAATACTACTTTCAACTGCTCCAGACACAGGGATGGAAGGGGTTGAAGACATTATTGTCTCATTTTGGAGAGGGAAGGATGTTCTAAGTGATCTATGGGTTGCTCTTATATAAGTCTTTAGTAATCCTTGAATCTTTATCAAAATTTTTATTTTGAGTGATAAACACCTCCCAAGAAGCTAGTTCTAGTCCTTCTTTAAAAAGACTCATTCAGCTGGGCCTGGTGGCACACGCCTGTAATCCCAGCACTTGGGAGGCTCAGACAGGAGGATCGTTGTGAGTTTGAGACCAGCCTGGGCTACAAAGTGAGCTCAAGGCCAGCCTGAATGGCATAGTGAGACCCTGTCTCAAAAAGACAAGGGCTGGGGATTTAGCTCAGTGGCGTAAGTGCCTGCCTGGCAAGTGTGAGGTCGTGAGTCCGATCCCTGGTACTGCAAAAAAGAAAACAAACAGATGAACAAAAAAAAGACTCGTTCAGTTTTAACAGTAAAAGTACTAGACTGTAAACTATATGAGAATGACACATTGATATACTTTACACTTTCTACTACTCCTACAAAGGGACCTGGCACACAATGCGATCTTAATATATATTTGTTAAAGAAAGTAAAATAACAACAAGTCAACTACTCAGTTTTTAAATCCAAATGGTGCACATCTCCATCATTTAAGAATTAAATTTGTTTGAAATTGTAAAATGGATAATTATGTTTTAGTAGCTTTCCTCTAGCCAGAAGGTAAATACTATACGGCCTGTTATTTCATCTTGGTTTCCTAGAAAGAACATTTGCTTTTAAAAATATTCAATTTGGTCACAGAACATCTGTAAAAACATTCAATAGTTTCAACTAATAAAAGCTTAGTTTAGATAGATGATATTTTCATCCAGATTTTGTTACATACTACTGACAAGTATCAGTTTGAATAGTGTCAGTCTAAATTGAAAATATGCCAGATTTATTAACACCAGCATTAACAGACTTTTTAATTAAGTTGCTGATTCTGTCAATAATATAGTTTACTTTTTTCTGAAAAAGGTTGTATAAGCACTTCTTTTTAAAAAATAACTTTTATATCTTACAGGTATGGAGTGGAGCAAAGATTTAGCAAATGTGCAAGAATACAAGCAAAATTTTATAGGGTATTGTTTACTGCTCTAAAAAACTAGCGCTGTAATTCATTCTTCAAAACATAAGTCTGGCTTATGAGGAAATTTAAGTCAGTTGATTCAGTTAAAATCTATATTTTAAATGTATGAATTAATACCTAAGGAATCCTGGAGAGATGTTCTTGGAGAGATGGTTGACAGCATCTTCAGGAGTGTTTATAATATAGCTTTCAGTGTCCTGGAAGTGAAAATTACATTTCTCAGCCTGTTTTGGTTTCATACTTGTAAGAATTTCTGCCGTTACTCTCCCATGATATAATAAATACTATCCATGTTTACCATTGTACACCAAATATGTAATACAACAGGAACTTGTATCAATAAAACTGGATAAGAGGTAATATTCCTGCCTTATAATATAATTTAGATAAGCCATAAAAAACAGACTTTTAATTTTCTGAAGAGGATAATCCTTAAATGACTCATTTAAATTTTAGTCATTCAGTCCAAATGGAAATATTTTCCTAAAATATTTAGCCCTTCACATTTATTAATTTGTCTGTCAAAATTTTATTTTATATTCAATATTTTATTTTGTAACCAATATTTCTAGACATATTTGTCTTCCTATGCTGAATGATTTGATTCAGAACTTCAAAAAGAAATTTAGATTTGTGTTACCTTTTTAAATCACAGCAAGTTTCCGTATTTTTTTTTTTTTTTTTTGGTACTGGGGATCGAACTAATGACCTTGTGCTTGCCAGGCAAGCACTTATGCCACTGAGCTAAATCCCTGGCCCATTTTCATATTTCTTTCATTATCATTTCATGTATTAACTTGATCCTTTGCATCTGACACTTATTTGAAGGAATGGATTCCTTTAAAAAATATAACATATGCATTTTAAAGAAATACTCTCTTTACAAGAAAAACATTCATTTTAATTTGTAATCCGTCCCACTGTAGCTTTTGCCAATGAATGAATTTAGCTCCTGAAGGGGATTAACTGTAGTTCATTTCATCAAGAGGATTCTACTTCCCCACCTGGAACCTACACTGAATTTGTGACTTGCTTTGGCCAATAAAACTCTGCAAAAGTAGCAGTGTGTCAGTTTCAAGCCCTACTCTTGCTACTTCCACTGTCTCATGGGTACCTCACCATGCAAAGATGCTAGATCAAACTGCTGGAGGTTGGGAGACCACCTACATGGAGCAGAGTGTCCTTCCACTCAAGGACACACTTGACATGTCATCTTGCCACATAACTCCAGTTATGTGAGCAAATGCATTTGAGAACAGCTGAAACCAGAATAGAGCATAGATCCACCAGTCAATCATAGGTTTGTGAGTGAAATAAATTTACCTTTGTATGCCACTGAGATTTGGTGGTTGCTTATTACACAATTCTACATTGACAATACAGTTTTTGTAGCCTGTAATGTTATTTTTGTTTAATTGCTTACAAAGATTCTTGAGGGACAATGATAATCAAGCAACTAGCATTGATTTTATTCATGCCTAACCTCACTTTTAGCCCATAGTAGGGACTCTAAAAATAGTTGTTTATCGATTTTACCAAAAAGCTAATCCACTGACCACACTGTTTGCTCTTACAGGAAAGATAGTTCTTAGGCTTAAGAAGTTTACATACCTCTAATTATTAAATATTAAAAATAAGTTTCCTTCCAAGTCACATACAAATAAACAATGCCAAACTTTCTGGGGGGCCAAAATAGAGACTACATATACTGAGTTTTCATGTCTTTGATGTGTGTTTTTTTAATGATTGCATTTAGAATTCTACATATGCTTATTATGCCAAGATGATCATTATGATATTCAGGTTTTCTAAACCTTATTGATCTATTTATCTATTAATCATTGTACAATGTACAGTAAAATCGTAACAATTGTGGAGTTTTAAATTTTCTATTTACATTTTCTTCAATTTTTTGTCATCTATTTTAGGTACATAAAAGTTTAAGAGTTATTCCCAATAAACTAAAATTTTATTATTAGAAAATGACTTTATAGCTAATAATGCTTTTTACGTTGAAGTTTATTTTTACTAGTATAGGTAACCAGACCCTTAATCATTTCCATCTCATGGGATGCAATCAAAACAGATTTATTTAATTATTTATTTATTGTAGTAAAGGCTCTTGAACCTAGAGTCCCTGCATGGAGTTACATCCTTTGCCTATTTCTTGTATATTTATTTATTTATTTATTTTAAAATTTTGAGACAGGATTTTAGTGAATTGCTGAGTTGTCCAGAATGAGCTTAAATTTGAGATTCTTCCCCTTCCATCTCCCAGAATTCTATGATTGCTAAACTATACCAACATAGATGTCAAAATCAATGCTGCATCCTGGGAAGGAAGAGGGAATGGTACAGATTAGTAGCAACTTTTTGACTTACAGCATGTAGGGATAATCATATCCAACTCTGAATAATTATTTCCAACTCTATCTAGTTGGTCAGTCTGACCCTGAAGAAACTGGCATAAATTCTTAAGGATAACTTTAGCCTAGTGTTTCCTAACTGGTGGTGATTTTATGCCCCAAAAGACATTTGTTAATCTCTGGAGACATTTTGGTTGCACAACTGTGTGTGTGTAGGAAAGTTTAAATGGAATTCAGTGGATTGAAACCAGAGATACAGCCAAATATCCTACAATGTTAGCACAGTCTCCTATAATAATAATAATAAAAAAATCATTCTGTATGAGTATCAGTAGTGCCAGAGTTGAGAAACCCAGCAATACAGTGTCACAGGCAGTCACTTATCAGCTCTGGCCATCACCATTGTGTTGGATGTGGTGTACATATTACCACAGAGAAACACGGCCTTGGAATCATGTATGGTTAATGATATAGAAAACGCTACCTTCTCTAGTCCATTAAAGAAAGATCAGAAATAATCTCAGTCACATGAAACAGTCACAATATGCTTTTCGAAATTTGCCTCCGGCTCGCAGTTCTCTTCAAGTCTTCATCCACTACAGAAAGCTAAGTGGACAGAGGCCACAACTTTTATGGGGCATCTTGCATCTGATGAGTGAGCAAGAAAAGAGTATACAGGTCCTACCATTCTGACCAACCCCAGGAAACCAGACAGCCAACGCCTATCCCCAGTGGCCACAGTTCTGCTGGGCCTGCTTACTAGTTTGACATCTTTCTCTGCCCAATCCCATTTCGTCTGTCTTCCTTTCAATGTGTATTGATCTAGGCTCCCCTATATTCCAAACTTACAGTATCTGCTGTTATAGAGAATTCAACTGGGAACCTGCCCTCCTACCACCAAATTCTATGGAGTAACAAATTTCAGATGTGGCGCTATGGCAAATGATTGCCAAACCAATAGACTTTTCAAGAGCTGCTCCAGTTCCCACTGGTCTTATTAAAATTTCAATAGTGTCTCTCTGTATTGTGCAGCACCGAATGCCTTCAAATGCTATTTATAGTGTCACAGTGGGTTTTTGTTTGGTTGTGTTAGGTTTTCTTTGCTTGTTCTTTGTTACACTGGATATTGGAACCTGGGCCTTCACATTGAGCTACATCCCCAGCCCTTTTCTAATTTTTTATTTTGAGACAGGATCTCACTAAGTGGCTGAGTTGTGTAAGCTAGGTTCTATCTTGCAATCCTCCTGCCTCAGCCTGCTCTAGTGCTTAGTTGTGATTTGTAGTATTAGCTTTAATCTTCCTTTCAGTTTAAATCAAAAACAAGATTTTTCCTATTCCCTCTACCTTCCTGCCAATCTTTAGGACTAGTTGCAAATAGGCCAACTTCTGTTGGGACAAAAGTATTGTTGCTTTCCTCTTTGCTTTCTCCCCATTCCCTTGGCTAGTTGGAACCTCAGCCCACTTTAGGGACAAAGTTGTTCCCAAAGCAAACATTGCCTTTTGCTCTTACCATCAGAAGCTCTACAGTCACCTCAAATGCTTGCTGAGGTATCAAATAAATGCTCATCTTGTCTGCATGTTCTTATTGAATTTGTAACAGATTTGATAGATCTGCTTTAGTTTTTATTATGCTTAGTATTTGTCCGATCTCTCTCTTTCCATTTTCTGATTTTCAGTTTTACTGTGTCTTCACCATGGGAGTTTTTCTATAAAAAGCATAGTTGATCAGTGTAGATGGCAAAATTGGCCAGTGCTCAGAGGGTCCTTATGGTTAGTCCTGAGTAGTGGCAGGACTCAAGACCCTGCCTGGAACTGGTGTGAGGTTCTTAGAAGTGGCCTACGATACTCATAGGACTAAACTCATCTTTCTTTCTCTCTGTTTCATAGATTCCAGCCTGCCTGCCTGCCTATTCAGGCTACATCCTCAGCCTCTTTATTTCCTTTTCTCAGAATCCAGGGAATGGGCTATTGAAGTATCAATTTGGAAACATAAAATATGGGTGCACCTTCTCACTGGAAGTTTGCATTTCAATGAACAAGAGATCTGTTTGATTTAAAGCTGAAAGAAAAAGTATCTAGTAAGTGTTGTTTGGGGGAATTTTTGATATGCACAGGCAAGAAAAGATACTATTCCATTTATTCCTTCATTAAGGAATCCTACAAGAAATAGATAGATTTTTATGTACTATGAACAAAAAAAGTTAGTATGTTAGAATATTAAAGTAGAAAAAGTGGAATAGGTTATGAGATTGGGAGGTTTCGTATTCTATGTCGGAAAACAAGGTTACTATATCAGCTAAGGTGTTTTTAGCTGTAAGAAATTTTGCAACCATGGCTCAAGTATTACAATATTTAATTATTTCTCAGTAGTAAATTTTATTAAGAGAGAGACAGCATCTGAGAGACAGGAAGGGGCCTGAGTGTATTGCCATGGATCCCTCTTTCTAGAGAATTTCTTTTTTCCCCATCAGACTTTATTTGTGCATTGTTGGTATATATAATGATCACATTCATCATACAGAATTTGTACCTACACATGATATAACTCCCATTCCCCTACCCTCCCTTCAACCCCTCCTCCTCTCCTCATTTACAAAAGCTTTGTTTCCATTTTTTCCTTTTCTCATTTTTAAAAACTTTTTCCTTTTTCCCCTGTTCTCCTCTCCCTCCCTTTTCCCCCTGCTTATTTGAACATTTTCTTCCTATTTTACAATATATATTATACATTATGGTTATTATTTACACTTTTGGTTTCTCACACCAGAGAATGGGATATTTATACATGTGTGTCCTATTTATTTCACTTAAGAGTATGGTCTCGAAGGGCATCAATTTACCTAGAAGTGTCTCAAGTTTATCCATCTTTATGGCAGAATAGTACTCCAGTGTATAGAAAAACCACATCTTCTTTGCCCATTCACCAACTGATGGTCATTTGGGCTGTTTCTAAGATTTGGCTGTTACAAATTGTACCAGTATAAACATGGGTATTTATATATCACTGTAGTATAATGCTTTTATTTCTTTTGGGAAGATATCAAGAAGGGGAATACTTGGGTCAAATGGAACCTTTAGTCTTAGATTTTTGAGGTCTTTCCATACTGATTCTCACAGTGGTTGCACCAGTCTACACTCCTATCAAGGGTGGAGAAGAGTTCCTTTTTCCCCACAGTCCTACCAGCATTTCTTGATAATAGCCATTCTATCTGGAGTGAGATGGAATCTTAGCACTGTTTTAATTTGCATCTTTCCAGTGACTTGTGATGTTGAACATTTTTTCATATATTTATTTGCTGTTTGTACTTCATCTAAGAAGTATGTATTCATTTCGGATGC
>RJWT010004853.1:0-32278 GCA_004365215.1 Cuniculus paca
CGCCCCGAACGTCCGTGGCCGACGGGGGCTGGGTGCCGATTTCTATGGGTCTGGTCGCCCTTTCCCCAGGTGCACAGCTAGGTGGGGTTGGCTGTGCACGCCCTGGGTGGTCCGGAGCAGCCTGGGCCACGCTGCTCCCGGTGAGTCAAAGCTGTGTGATTCTAGCTATGCCTCTGCATTGAGTGACTGCTTCTTAGGTCTGCCTGATTCAGCTTTGTTTTCTATGTATAACTCTGTTTCTAGTGTATGTTTTGGCTAAGAAGAAGCAGCAACTTCACTTAACCAGATGACACTAAATCCTAATGACACTGTCTAAGAATGTTCTCATACAAAGTAATGATTATTTCCATTTATGTAAGTGTTTTATATGTTTAATTATTACACTGAAAATGATTTTTAATAGCTAGGCATGGTGGTAGATACCTGTAATCCAAGAAACTTTGAAGTGTTTGGTAGAAGATTGCAAGTTGAAGGCCAGTCTAGGCAACTTAATATGACCATCTCTCAAAATAAAATAAAAAGGGCTGTAGATGGATTTCAGTGCTAGACATACTTGCCTAGTATGTGTGAGGCCCTTGATATAAACCCAAAATTTAAAAAGAAGGAAAAAAATGATTTTTCATTGGTGATACACATTAAATTGTGATCTACATACAGTATCAATAAAATTCTGATTATGTGACCTTGAAATAAGACATTAACTTCTTTGTGCTTTAATATACTTCTTGTAAAAAGGAAATAAAAACAATCACTGGAATCATAGGCTATCATGAAGGTTAAAAGAATGCAAATTATTTCAGATAGCTGAATAGTTTTCCTTGACTATATATATATATACATATATATATATACATATATATACATATATATACATATATATACATATATATATACATATATATATACATATATATACATATATACATATATATATATATATGCCAGTTTTCTGTACCAATTCTGCAATTTTTCAACAGTCACTGGGTATTCAACAATTCAATTCAATTCTGACAAATTTCCACAGTGAACACAGATGCCATAGGTTAAGTATCAGCCCCCATAAGACTGCCTCTCATTTCAGCTGCCAACTGCAAATGAGGTTTCCATGTAACCCACGCTTTTGCCTAGATTTAAAAGTTTACATGAGTCTCACAATCACCTTAGTTCAATAACTCTCTAGAATGTCTCAAAGAACTTGGGAAAGTGATTTACCTATGAGAACAAGTTTAATATAAAACCTACAACTCAGTAACATGGAAACAGAAGAGATGCTGTGTTAGCTTTCTATCACTGTAACAAAATACCCAAGGTAATAAATTTATAAGGAGGAAAGGTTTATTTTGGCTCACGGTTTTGGAAGTTTCACGCTATGTTGAGTTAGCTTGTTGCATTTGGGCCTGTGGTGAGGCAATATATCATGGTGAGAGTTTGTGGAGAGGAAGCCTTCAACTCATGATCAGAAGTGAAAGACAGAGGAAGGGTTTAGGCTAGTGTTCCAAAACCCCTTCAAAGGCATTCCCCCAGTGACTTAACTTCCTTCCATTAGGCCCACTTTCCAAAGGTTCCCTTTCCAATACTACCTTGAGTGTAGACCAGGTCTCTAACAAATGGGCATCTGGAGAACCCTTATCTAAACCATAGCAGATCCATAGCATCTTTGATTGGGCAGGCACAGAGCTACCTGGTCCACTTTCAGATCTCCATCCTCTCAGCAAGTGGAAATGTTCACCAACTTGGAAGCTCACTGAAACTTGTCTTTTTTTTTTTAATGGAGATTTCATTATAAGGGCATGGTGATTAAATCACTGGTCACTGGTGTGGCTGAAAAATTCTACCTCCTCTAATCACATTGAACAGTACCCACTCTGGAATATACCTAGGTGTCCAATCATTAATTGTCTTGTTATCATAAATTCAGGTATGCTATAAAAGGAACTGTTATGAATAATGAAAGATGCTTCCATCACTGAGAAAATCCAAATGTCTTTGGAGCTTTGTGTCAGAGACAAACATTAAATATGTACTTTTGTGATACCAGCAGCACAATACCTTTCTGCTCTTGTATGTACTCCATGAATACATTTATTCCACAGAGTATGGGTCTCTTGTCATTACCATTACAGTCAAACTATCTTCATCTTCTATAAGAGTGTCATCACCAGGTCATGGCCACTCCTATCAATGACCTTGATTCTTTGAGCAAACTTCCCATTATTAACTTAGCCATCATTATTTATCTCATTTCTAATTACTGTTTTTTAAAATCATCCATCATTTTTATTTCATTTCAAAACATCTGAAATTCTTACAATAAATTCCACATTTTGTAGTTCAATAGATTTTTTGTAATTCTCCTGAATTACAAGTAGTAGTTTTCTTATATTTGTGTTTTCTAATTCCTAATAAAGTTGTCTTTTATCTCATGATTACTTATCACTTCATTCAACCTATTCATTGATAGAGAGATTAAATTCTGACTTGCTCTTGTTTATTCTCTGAAATCAAACTCTCTGAAGTCACAATTAATGTCCAAATAGTTAAATGGAATGGGAAAGCTGGAACATTTGGCAATGGTGATCATCTTCTCAGGATTTTCTTTCTTTGAGTAATAATGCACTTCTTTTTTTATTATCATGTTCTGCCCTTAGGCTAACGGTGACCATTCTATACCTTGAGTGACCAGTCCTTTTCCTTAGCTGCTGTTCACATATGGAAGGTCACAGTTCCCAATTGTGTTTGATCTTGATGACCAAGATTTCTTCCTCTTTGTTCATATCATCAGCTAGGTATTTAACCTCCTCTCCAATTGGAATTATGTGCTTTCCTACAGATTCAGTAGCACCTGGGGCTTCCCTAACAGAGAAAACATGTGTACTCATCTGTATTCCACATTGACCCAAGAATTCTTCAAGAAAGAAATTATTTTTGTATTCTGAGTACTTAGTAGAAAAATTATTCCAGGGTAGAAAAAACTATTTTTGTAATTAAATCCCTTTGTAATAAGAGTATCATTTCCAGATCAGAAATTTCAGAAATGTCAAAGCAGTAAGAATGGATTGGGTATTGACCTCTCTGACCATTTTCTACCCTTGTATGCAGCTTCAAAGTGAGGTCCAGCAGAATTCTCTTATGGCCACATTACTTTTGTCACTCTCCCCCTGGCCTTCTATGCTTCCACAGACCCTCACAGTGCTGACTGTACAATATAATCCTACAATTCCTTAGGCTGCCTCCTGGACTCTCTTTGGGTCTTCCTCCCTTGTTGTGACTCCTTTTCCAGGCCTGTTTATATCTCCTCCCCCACTCCATCTGAATTCTTTTCTCTTAGGCTGTGCTCTCCATTAATTTGATATAATGAAGGCATTGATATTTGATGACATCCAAATGTCACAAAATATTGACACTCCTTCAGAGAAGCCTAATGCTTGAAGGATGATATACTGAGATGCAAACTTCATTCTGCTCATGATTCTGAAAAGCACCTGACCACTCATGCTTTTGTTCAGTCAGCAAATATTTATTCATTTATTCTTCAAGACTGGTCATTTTGTTTATGTTATTCCTAGGTGTGTGGAGATCAGTAAAGTCTAGTATAGCTTCTGTCCTCAGGAGACTTTCCATTTGGAAAAGCAGGAAGGCATATAAATGGGCATGGCATTGTACTAACATAAGAGCATGTTAGGAGCTAACCAGTGGGTCATGGTGTTCCTTGACATCACATAGTAGAATGTTTTACTGTGTGTTGTAAACGTGTGTCCCCAAAGCAACTTGGTTCATCTTTATGACAAAAGCATCTTACAAAACCCAGGACCAAAACATACAATACATATTTATTGAATTAATGAATGAGTGAATGCATTAGAGTGGAATGGCTGACTACAGACCTGTGGACAGATATATGGGCAATCCCTGGAGCCCCAGGGTTAGGAGTGTTGCCTCAACCAGGCTGTAAAAGGGAGTAATTGGCATACACGGGCTGTGCCTCACTCTTTTTATCCAGATCCAGGTAAAAGGGTGCCAGTGCTCATCCTCAGTTCTTAACCTTATCAACTGTCAGTTATGGCTCTGGTTTCTTCCACTGAGTCAAGTGAATGCTTGGTAAAGAAGCTCCAGGGGCATAGGGTTGTGTGGAAGAAGAACCGAAGACAAAGAAAGAGGGAGGAGTCACTGGCGGCCAGCAGGACAGAGAGTTTGCTACAAACTTCAGAGATTTTGGTTTCAGTATTACCACCTTTCCACTTAATGTTTTTGGATATGTTCTACTCCTACCAAACATCTTTGAGTCAGAAAATGAGTTACCCATTTCTTTTTAGGACAAGAAGGCACATGTTGGACTGGTTTTAGAGGGAATGTAGGGAGAGATGGTCAGAATACCTAAGTAGAAGCAAAGTGAATTGGAGAGAGAGAGAGAGAGAGACAGAGAGAGAGAGGGAATTTAATTAGACTGTAATTAGATTTATTCCTATGAAAATCAGTTTCCAAATCTCTTTGTAGAAACTGGTCTATGATTCAGCTAGTTGTAGAGATTAGGTTTCTATGAAATTCAACAGCAAGAAAACAATGAAAGTCAGTCTTTGGTATTGTGCACTGATTACTTTTCATTTCTCTCAGTTGACTTAACTTTACCCAACATGTGCTACCAGCATAACATTAGCAGTGCCGGGCTCCTCTCAAGTGTTTCACAAAGTTCCCTACCCCATGGCCAGGCATGGTGACACGCACAATCACAGCACTTTGAGAGGCTGAAGCAGGAAGGTTGCAAGTTTGAATGGGCAATTTAGCAAGACCCTGTCTCAAAATAAAAAATAAATAGGGCTAGGAATGTGCTCAGTGTGAAGGCCCTAAGATCAATCCTGTTACAATAAATGAACTTCTCTATCTCTAAATGCCTTCCCAAGGGTTCTTCCCAAGTATCCAGGCTCATACCTACCTCCACTCTCATCCTGCTGTAGCTTTGGAGGTGGTGGCTGCTGCTTGTGTCACCACAGGTCCCATCTCCTCTCCTGGTGCTGTGGTACTGGAGCCCTGATTTCTGTGAATGTGAGCCTGCTTGAGTCTCTGGCTGCTGCCATGGGGGCTCCTACTGACCTGAGCCCTTTCACAGAGGAACAGCAAGGGGGCCCCCAATAAATACTGACCTTCCTGACATTTGCCTTTCTTTCCCTGCACATTTTTCTTCTCTCTTGGAGTCTGACATACTAAAATGAATCCTCGAGGGCTCATCCCTGTGCTGCACACAAACTGTGTCCCCCTGAGGCAGAAATTAAGGCGTGGCCATCTGGCATGATCTGTCAATCCCTGTAACAGAAACAGTTTCCAAGCCTTGCACCTGCCACCAATCAGAAAATGTCAGCTTCAATTCTTCTGAAGTAAGACCAAAGAAGATTTTGATAGGACAGCCTGTACCTGACATGAGCCCGAGGAATGGAAGAATGTAGAAGATGGTGGCATTAACCTCATGGCCCCGTGCTCTCTATTTCTTGGTGGCCTACTCTGCTTTGCAGAGGATACTTCTTTTCCTGCTTGTAGTAAAGGTAAAGTGTTGCTCCATTTTGCACCTGTCTTGTTCAATTCTTTGTTCACGATTGAAATAACCTATAAAGAATCTCTAGAAGAAGCCCATAGTACCCCTGAACCCCAATAACACTTCCAACCTCATGCCTTGGCAGAACTCTCTATGGAGCCCTCAGGCTCTACTTACACAATAGGAAAGCTTAAGTCTCTTCTTGTACCACCTTTTCTCCATGCTACTGATCATCAAACACCCACTCACCATGTCTCCTGCTTCCCTCTCCCACCGAGCTGACCCGTGCTCCCCAGGCAGTGTGGCCGCTTGTGGTTCCTCACAGCATTGAGATCATACCACTTTGTCCTGACCTCTCCAGGACAGAAGCCCAGAGCCACTCAGCCACCTCATCATCTAATCTGGAAAAGATATTCCACCTTCTTTGTATTGCTTTGTTTTGTTTGAGTTTATTGTCTGTAAATGTATGAACAACCATTTTGAGGAAAGCAAGAGACACTGGGGTAAGCATAGTTAATCTCCCATTGTTATGTTTTGAAGATCTGTGTAGCTTTCTGTGTTCTGTTTTGAAACGCTGTATTGTGTTTGACTCTATTCTGTTTTCTTTTGCTTTTTTTTTGTTCTGTTTTGTTTTGTTCTATTCTCTTTAAAATACCCCCCCCAAAAAAGGTATTCCACCTTCTTCCCCTCTATCAGTCCCAGGACCAGAGACCAGAAACATCCTATGTCTGTAGGGGCAAGCACTCCTATGCTTACTGTGGTTTATACTACTTTAAAGAATTTTGTAATGTTTACTACATTCATTTATTTGGAGAGTTTCTTTGGTTTTATTTTAAAGAGAATAAAAGAAAAAAAAACAATAAAATGTTGCAGAATTTCAAAACAAGATGATAAGAAATTAACAAAGGTTATTGTATTGCATATCATTATCTTCAAAATAGTTGCTCAGATTACTCCATATAAATTAGTCAAATGATGTAAGCACTAACTGTTCCTTTCAATGAACAGAACGAGTACAATTAGCTATCTTGTGTGAGTGTGTGTATATATATATATATTTTTTTTTTCCTTCCTTCTTTTCTCCTTTCCCCCATCCCAGTTTTTCTTTCCTTTTGAGCCACATTCACTTTTATAACCTTTGGAAAGTAAAATAAAATAAAACAAAATAAAATCCACAGAAGGAAAAGATGAAGAAAGAGATTCAAAGAGACCACCTGGAGATTACATTTGAGACATGGAACTTTAGTGTGATGCTCCAGTCTGTTGCTCTTTCAATTATACCTAATATCAAGGACTGGCTTGTGATTTGATACTCCATGTAATTGTATTTCATTACAAACTGTTTCATAAATAATTATTTTATGATGCCAATAAGATAATTACCTTTATTGAAGGCCTATTCATGGTATGAGTCTACATATTTTTCATTAATCTTTATAGCAACAAATTAGGCTGGTATTATTTACCTCCTATACATGATGAAACTCACCGAGGCTCAGATGGAGGAAGTAACCATATAGTTGATTCGAGGAAGAGCCACAGGTTCAGCCCATCCATGTCTGTGTCTGAAGAACTTGCCATTTCCCTGAGGCAGTTAGACTCCTAACCACAGCCTTTGCTTCCCAGGATCTAATAAGAAAGTCTTGATTGTTTTTGATAGTACCTAGCACCAGCACAGGTCAATGATACTCTTCCTGGGTTAGGACAGATGGTATCCATTTCATCTCCATGTTCTGCTCCAGGTCTCCCACATCATTCCTCCCACTGCACCCAGAGTCACATCAAGCCACACCTCTACTAAAAATAATCATTAGTGATATGAAGATAAAGACCTAGGTTCTCATATAACTGTATGTGTGTATATATGTGCAAGATAACTATACTACTAATCTTGTTCATCAAAAAGAACAATTCGTGCTGTCATTGCTTGATTGTTTGATCATTTTTTATGCCTAGATCTTGTAACCTGAACAACTACTTCTAAGATAACAATATGGAATGTATTAACTAATGTTGATTTCTTACTGTTGTTTTGTTTTGTTGTTGTTGCTGTTTTTGCAATTCTATATTATTTCTATCCTATTTTCTGTTTTGCTTTCTAAAATAAAAAATTTTTAAAAAAGACCTAGGTTCTTAAAGCCATACATGAACTGGTTCCTTCCTCTTAATCTCATGTCACTAGGTGATTTCAGTCCCATAAATGTGCCTACATTCCTCCTGTCCTTTCACACATGCTGCTCCCTGTTGTAGCTTGCTTTATATTCCTTCGCTCTTGTGCAGCCTTCAGATCTCAGTTCTGTATGTTTTTTCTGGTCTCCCTGGCTAGGTGGTATGCACCTAGCCCCAGGGAGTTTTTATTGCTCTGTGGACCTCTTCTGTCAAACACAAGTCAGGGCTGTCACTGGCAATGACTCCCCTAGTAGTATTTTTATTTACTAAATCTGAAAACTCTCCAATAAGTACTAGCCTTCTTGTGCCATGGGCCACCCAGTTTCATGGTGGGAGGCGGATGGCTCCATTCTCTCCCTGGTATGTGTGTAACTGTTCCTCTAAAGAGGAAAGTAAAGTCTTTGGAAAGCTGTGCCTCCTGATACTTCTTTCACATATAATTGCTTTCTACTTACATCTCCAAAGACCTCATCACATTGCAGTGCCATTGTTTATTTATCTTTGTGGGTTTTTTTATTAGACTATAGAGACTACAGGATCCTTAAAGAAAGAGACAATGAATTAGTGTTCAGAGGGTATTTATTCAGTGAATGGTTGAAGATGGTTCCTAATCTAATTCTAGAAATCTGATAGGTGATGTCACTACTTGCTAGGTGAATTAAATATAGTAAGGTTCTCACTTGAACTAAGAGCTTATCCAATACGTAAGGTAGTGACCATCAGCATGGAAGATATGAAAGAAGTCATTATCAATAAAAGGCCTTAGATTTCAGTTTAGCTTCCAGTGACCATGTCAGTTCTGATGATTTGTATTCCTAAGATCCTTGAGGAAGGTGCCTGAGCCCACACAGAGGCTAAGCTCCAGGGATAACACAGAAGTTACCAGGTGATGGAGAGGTGGCATTGTGAGAATTTTTGCTTCTATATTTCATTAATATGATTTAGGTTCTTGTAGGACTTATGGATATAAACACCTATCTATGTGTTAGCGAGGTATACAAATCCCTTCTTAAACAGGCTCTATTCTGCCCTTTCTGCCTTATGTCCCTCATTTCCTCACTCATCCACCTCCCTCACAACATCCGATATATATATATAGATTCACATACCATACATTTCATTCATTTGAAGTGTAAAATTCAATATTTTCATTATCTTCACAGAGCTGTTTAACTATCACCGCAGTCTAATTTTAGAACACTTTAATTAGCAATCATGTTCCCTCACGTCCTACTTTTTCTCTATATACGTTTACCTACTCTGGGCCTTTCTTGTCAATGGAGTCATACAGTAAATGGTCTCCTATGATTGGTTTCTTTTACTTTGAGAGTGAAAGATTCAAGATTTAATTGTATTGGGCATTAACATCTCTTTGTATGAATATATCACATGATGTTTACCCATTCATTGGTTGATAAACACTTCGGTTGTTTCTGTATTTTGGCTATTGTGAATACTGCTGCTATGAAATATTCATGTACACGTTTTTGAGTGAATGTATGTTTTCATTTTGCTAGGATAGGATGCAGTATTCATTTTACTAGGCTTAGGATTGTTGGATCATATAGCAATTATGTATTACTTTTTAAGGAACTGCCAAACTGCTTTCCATAGTGAGTGTAACATGTACACTTCCATCAGTAATGCACTGAGACTTCCAATTTTTCTACATTCGCCTCAAACCTTGCTATTGTCTATTTTTATTACAGTTATGTTAGTGGATATGAAATGGTTTATTGTTATTGTTTTGATTTGTATTTACATAAAACTAATATTTAGAATATTTTAATGTGCTGACTATTTGATTATGTTTTTGAAGACATAGCCTATTCAGAGTCATTGCCTATTTTAAATAGCATTATATTTTAATTATTGAGTTGTAAAGGTTCTTTATATTTTCTAATTACAACTCCTTTTTCAGATATATGATTTGCAGATATTTTTCCTCTATCCTTGGTCATTGTTTTACTTATTAATACTATATTCTGAAACATAAAAGCTCTCAATTTTATAAAGTCAAGTTTATTATAATTTTTTTGTCACTCATGCTTTTGGACACATCTAAGGTAGCTTTACATAACCCAATGTCATAGATTTTCACTCCTATGTTTTCTACTAGGAATTTTATAATTTTAGATGTTACATTTAGGTCTATATATAATACAGTTTCATTAATTTTGTATGATTAGAGATCATATATTTTTTATCTTAATTTAATTTGCATATTCTTAGACTCTTATTGCACACATTTTTCTTCTCATTTTTCTATATACATTTCTATTCCTGACACTATCTTCACAGCTTCTATTTCATCCATTGTTCTGCTGAAATTTATGTTTTCTTTTTCTCTTTCTGTCTTCTTAATTTTATTTCTGTCTTTTTAATTTAAATCTAATATTAGGACCAGAAGTAACTATGAGATTTATCTAGGCCAATTGAGTGCAGATAATCCAAATGATTTTACTGGAAGTCACATAACTTCTAATGTATTTGTGTTAACAAAAGAGACTTACAGTGAATAAATGGACTTTACAGTAATAAATTAACCCAAAGTAAATTTAGCATATGTATATGTACGTGTATGAAACCCTGAACGAAGTCTTTTAAACCTACAGTGAACAAATAATTAAATATAAAAAATTAACTTACATATTTATATTCAGTTTAATAATTGAAATTTCATCTTCCTTTTAACAAATATGTCTACTGAAGTATTTCCTGCTATTCCATCAACCAAGTGTATTTATTGACTCCTAGAGTTTATCACTAGGGTAAATTTTGTGTAATTCAACAGACTAACGGCACTTTCTAGGATCCTAGCTTTCTGTTAAGCAAAGTAATTAAGATTTATCAAGATGCTCATTATCTGGTAAAGAAACAAGACACATCAACAAAGATGTATGGAATTTATAGTTCTTATTAAACAAGTGGTCCATTTTACCTGGTATGGTGATTACAGCACAGTTATGCAAAGTGGATGGAGACACTGGTATTTGAGCCCAATGTAGTGGGAATCTTGGTAGATATTTGGCACAGATAATAGTCATGGATGAGGAAAGACAGGATGGAAAGAGGGAAAAAAGAACAGCAGTGGAGGGCAGAATCTTGGAGAAAAGCCATGAATGAAGCTTAAGTCCACAGGGAAGAAACTTCGAAGTTAGGTATAGGTAAAGACTTCTCAGGAACCAAACATTGGTTGGTGTTTGGTGCATCTGTGCTGTTTACTGAATCACTGAATATTAACAGCTCAGTGCGGCTGTGTTGGCAACATTCATGGAAGGTGAAGATTTGCTTAAGTATGACTTGCCAAGTATGATGGTTGGGAATTTACTATGATTTTTATAGTTGATTTAAATCTAGATTGGGCTTAGAATTTTATTGTTCAAGGGAAATGAGTCCTATAAGATAGCAGGTCTTTCAGAAACCCAAATTCTCTGTGTAAGCACAAGTCCAACTTGTCTAGCCTAATTAATTCTGTCAGTGAAATATATATATATATATATATATATACACACACACACATATATATTCATTTAATGAGGCAACACTGCTACATTTAGAAAATGTGAAAATTAAAAATAATGTAATTTTAATTCTTTTCCTTGCACCTATACTTTTGTTTCTACTCATTGCTAATTAAAACTTCTCAATCCAGTCTCCTTTATATCTTCACACTCCTCTAAAAAAACCACTTCATGTTCTGTAATTACCTTTATTGTGCTTTCTGCTTTATCTTTTAATGCCTTGGTTAATGATGGCTACAAACAGAATTGGACAGCTCTTCTACAATGTTAGCTATTACATTTTCTTTGCTCTCTTTGAAACAGACTTTGGTGTCTTTCTTTGTTCAGTTACTTAGCCAAATGGCAAAAAACCTGAGATACAATATTTTTTAAACTTTATCCTAATTGACATTTAATTATTATGTGATTTAGATATTCAACTGATCCATTAAAGCTGGCCTGAGAAAAGAAAAGTCACTGTTACCCTTATTTCAAGGCAAAACACTGATTTCTCCAATGCTTGTAGCTAGAGGTCTCCAGACACTAGAAGTATATGGAAATATTGAAAAATATCCCAGATGATAAATAGAACCTCAATTTCTGGGATGAGTCAAAATACCTTTGGCTCTTCTCATCAAAAATTAGAGGCCAAAATGAATAAAAGATTGCACAATGATACAAAGAGGAAATAGTGCTTTTAAATTTGTTGAAACCGTACATCTTTTGTAGCACAGCACATGTATTCATGTCCCATCTCTCAGGATTAAGGCATCAACAAGACATCAGTAACTTCCTCTAGGGTTTGACAGTCCAGAGTCTCATAAATCTGAAAAGGATCAATAACTGAACGGAGAGTGCATTTCTTTTTTTAACACAAAGTAATTTCATCTCATTGCATATATACTTCCACAAGCTTCTGTCATTAGATAATTTAGCAACAAATCTTGCTTCTGCCATTTTTGAGGCTTAAGAGCCATGAGAAATTATTTTTTGACCCTTCTATATAAAACAATGATGTTGTATACCTCATAGGAGGAGCGGTTTAAATATTTTGAGCATTAACATATATTAACATAATCCATAACCAAATGGCAGTGATATAGCAAGTCCTCAATAAATTACTCTAGATTTATGTGTGTTTTTCATGTGTAATGTTCTCCGTGCTTCTTTACTTCTTATATATGATCCATTCCATTCCAACTTGTATCACTTACACTTCAATATTTTTTAAGTCTGTAACTTGGGTTAAGACTTTTACTTTCTATTTTATATCTATCTTTATTTTAAAAATTTTAACAGATGTATTTACACTAAACTCTTCTTTTATAGTTTATATCAATTTTGTAAATCACCATAAGGTTATCACTTATGCTTAGATTTATCTAGCCATGTATATTTTCATTTAAATTACTATTTCTAATTAGCCCCATCTATCTAAGTAGCGTCTATCTTTCCCCAACATTGTCTTCTCCTTCTCTCCAGAGATAACACATCTATCTATCTACCTATCAATCTAATCTTCTATCTCTCTGCTACTATTGTGGCTCTTAATACAGTCTTCATATTATCATACATCTATTTATTATATGTCAATATATAGTGAAACAATCCATAAACTGCAAATGTAAGACATATATATACATATATATATAAAGTGTAGATATACATATGTTTATGTCTGTGTACAGTTGTGTCCACAATTGTGTGAGTATGAAATGGCCTATTAAAAAAGGTGAGGGGCCGGGGATTTAGCTCAGTGGCATATGTGCCTCCCTGGCAAGTGCGAGGTTGTGAGTTCTATCCTCAGTACCAAAAAAAAATAAAATAAAAAAGGTGAAATGGGCTCCATTAACCAGCATGATGTCTGTTTCTGAGATATAAAGTTTTATAAAACAGGACTTGTTTTCCTTGATGAAACTCACTGTTAGAGTGGAAGATAGGAATGTAAACAATCAGAACACATTACAACCTTAATGGTGGGTGTGTCCGAAGTGTTGCCAGAGCAGAGTGAATCATAACTTTAGGAGTCAGGGAACACTACTGAGAATGTGATGTTGGGATTGTCTCAATCAATGAGCAATAGGTCAGATGTGGAGAAGAGAGGGAAGAACATTCTGGGAGGATATGACAGCATCTGCCAACATTAAACATGGCAGGTATAGAGAACGAAAATCACTCTGCACGGCTTCATCTGATATTGTGCTGGAGATGGGTGGAGAAGTGAGAATAAGAGGGACATAAGCCAGGAAGGACAGAACAGAGCCTGCTTAAGAAGGGGTTTATATACCTAACTAAGAAGTTTGAATGTTTTCCAGTACACAGTGCAAGGTAAATGAGTAGCATAATTAGTTTTATTTATATTATTTTACTTAATGAAGTAGATTGATCTTGTGACTGCTTGCAAGTTCAGTGGAAGAAATACTGGAAGCAGAAAAAAACATTGAGAAGACAATTGCACCACGTAGGAGATTGTGAAGGCCTGAGATACATCAGTGACAGTGAGATGGACATTAGAGGGAATATTTGAGAGAAACTGTGGATGAGAATGAAAAATATGTGGGGGCCATGTGAAACAGTGAGACTTTGGGTGGAGGAGCTTTCTAGGGGGAGATAATCACTTTTGTCTACATTCAGTTTGTTGAGCCAAAAGGAAAAATCTAAAGACCTACAGAGGCTCACTGAAATTAGAAACCCACATTGGAGTTATGTAAGGGGACCATTTAGTTTGAAGACACTGCTAAATAAAGAATGTTCAGTTTCATTCTCATCCTTCCACTCATCTTTCAGTCATCCATCAACAGACTCAACCACGCTGGCATTTAGAGATGCAAAGAACAAGATAGGTATTCTCCTTTCCAAAAGTACATGGTTCATCCAAAATTGAACAGAAGAAGCACACAATTAGGATTCAATATTCACATTCTGGCACTGCTGGTTGGTCTATATTCTCAGTATTCTTTGCTCACTGCTTTTCAGACTACCTTCTCAGTGAGCATCAATCCCAAGTTGTCCAAGTTCAGAGCACCTTCGCCAATGCGTGTGATCAGAGACAACTTAGCCAATGTTTCTGATCTGAGAAAAGATCTGTAGTAGAAAGAGAACAGGCCTGGGAGTAGGGCAACCTTGGATTTAGTCCCTCCAAGGCAGCCTTAGATTTAGGTTCCACAAAAGTTCACTTCTCTGGGCTTTAGAGTCCTTACCTATAAATGACAGGATAGGGCCAGGAAATTTCTGGGAATTCTTGTTGCTATGATTCTCTGAAAGTCTATGATCCTACCCAGGTCTGGAATGGTACATGAAGCGCCCTTTTGAATCAGTGATGTAATGTAGAGCTAGGACTGTGGTGTCAAGTTGGACTGGGCAAGCTTCCCCACAGGATACTTCACAGACATGATGGGTATGTGCACTGTAGGTCACACACACTTCCATACCCATCATCTGCTTTTATTGTCATGAGAACCTGAAGTATTATCACTTCCATCTTCAGAAGAGGACACTGAAGCCCAGAGAGATAAATGGCTAGCTAAGTGTTAAGTGCTTTATAGAAGTTTTATTATTTAAATCACACAATACCCCGTGACTTTCTAATCCCACCCCCCATCTTTACTCTCATATCACCACTGCCCCTTCTTCTCCTTTCCACTTTATAAATAATGACTCTGAGACTCATGAAGAAGAAGTAGCTTTCACTCCATTTGTGAGTACTAGCCCAAAAGCTGTCTAAATCTAAAATCTCTGCTCACGGCTTGGTCAGAATCTAAATCCCTACAGTGGCCAGAGGGTGACACACATAATTGAAATTATCCAAGCAGAATTATTAAAAAGTATAATTATTCATTTATCCTAAGTGGATTTAAAATGTGTCAGCACATACCAATGACCCACAAAGAATATACTCATTATGTGTTGCAACTGAAAAAAAAAAAGAAGAAAATGGGAGAGGAGATCTAGAGATGGAAGGAAGTAGGAGGGTAGGAGAGGAAAGAAAATAAAAAGAATAAAAATGTTAAATACATGTACCTACTCTGTAAGATTAATATAAGCATATGCTACATATATCTAATAAACTATAATTATTAATTAAAACTTATTAATAAAAACTTTCTTTTCAACTTCATAGAAGAAAAATAATAGTACAAGTAAAATAATACCATGAAACTTGCATTTTAAGTTGCATCACAGATATAGGAGAAAGAAAGATGGAACTTGGTAGAATGGAAAAGTGTATGATCTCTCCAAGGATGGCAGTGTCCAACTGGATTGAGAGAAGGCAGGTTCACCTATGCCAGATCTTTGGACTTTTAGAAGGAAAGCTGAATGTCTGAAATCTGAAATAAAATCTTTCTGTTTCTAAACATTAATGACGAATATAATATTCTTCAAACAGAATAAAAGATATCTATCTCATCTGTACCTGGCTCACAAAGTGCCAGTTTATTATGTCTGTTCTGCATTGTGCTGTTTTCAAAGCCCTCTCCATAGAATTAGCTGATGTGTTCTTCCTCTGAGACTGCTCTGTCACATTAGTGATCAAGAGTGGGATGTAGCAGAGGCCCACTGATCCAGCTGTGTCTCTTCTTGCTCAGCAGTTACTCTGAGTGGATGCTGGATATTTTGGATATGATTCTTGCCTAGATGATTTTGTATAAAATAGTTACCTTCATTTTCACAACAATCAGAAAAGGACATTCAATTACATCTATTTTCCAGAAGAGTAAATGCATCTCAGACTGGGTATAAAGGTCACACAGCTATAAGTATCCAACCTGGGCCATTAGACTCACTTCTGACTTCAGTCCTCTTTGTTCCATAAAGCTGTCTCTATCTTGGAGGGAATTTTAATAGTATTAAATTAAGGAATACTCCCTCTTTTACTTGTGTCTGGTGAAATTCTGAGGCAAGGACGAAGGCAGGGAATAGAATCATCTTTTAGGAGAGAAGATAACTGTGACAATTCTTATCAGCCTCACCACCAGATCAGGGAAAGAGAAGACACTGATAGGGTTAAGGAGGACAAAATAAGAAGCTTGTCCTTCATAGTCTGGAAATTTTGACCCTGAACAAGACACTCCCAACTCTGTAGGTGACTGCAAGGACAACAGGTATACAGGGAGGGAACCAACTTTAGGAATGCATGGGTGATGAGCCAAGCAGATGCCAACCAGCTGTCTCATGGCTAAGCCAGACCCAGAATATTTTATATAAAGACAGCCTCCTACCCAGGCCTCAGCCTGAATGACTTCGTGCCTGCTGAGGAGGGTAAGTCTAGAAGCTGGATCCTGGAATTGGAGTGGGGGTGATATTTGGCAGATTCATAGAAGTGAGGGGTAGTGGAGGAGGAATCTGGGAGCAAAGGAGCTGTGCATGAGCCTTTGAAGAGCATCTGAGACTTTCAGGAGACATAAGAAGAAAATTTATAGAATTTGTGAAAAGAGATAGGGTTGTGGAGTCAGTGTGTTTGTCTTTCATAACCCTGGCTTCATCCTCAGGAACGATTTTCCCTCATCAGAACTTGCTCTCCTTGGAAAAGGCATATTAATAATTTACATCTTAAGAACAGTGTTATGTGAAGAAAGGCTACCTTCTCAAAGGAACATGTATGTAGACAAATGGAAATCATGTAGCTTTGTCCTTCATTACAAGAATTTATAGTGTTTTGGGGGAACTTATGGAGATGTGATTTTTTGGATGAGAATTGTCAATGAGTTCCCTGTTGGGCCAGTCACTGGGCTGCTTGAACACCAGCAGGTGTATTTGGGGAGCACAGAGGAGTGGTTGCTGCCCTGCCTTCTGCCTGGCTAAGTGTGGCACTGGAGTGCATGTCTGCCTCAGGTCCTGTTTGTAATGCTCCTACTGGGTACATCTTTAAGAGTGTCTCAACAACAGTCTTGTGATTAAGAACCTTGCACTTAAATTGGATGTGGTAGTGCATGCCTATCATTCCAACACTCAGGGATTATGAGTTTGAGGCTGGCCTATGTAACTATATAGCAAGACTTTGTCTCAAAAGGAAAAAAATGAGAGAGAAAGAAAGAAAGAAAGAGAAAAAGAAAGAGAAAAGAAAGAAAGAAAGAAAGAAAGAAAGAAAGAAAGAAAGAAAGAAAGAAAGAAAAAGAAAAAGACCTTATACATTCTGTACTTTTGGAGTTACTCCATTTTAGGTAATTCTATCTCTATCCTGCCTCTCAGAGGGGTTAGGGAGTAAGTATTTTTGAAGCCAGCTGATTGTCACATTCCAGGTGATTAACAATAACAACTTGTCTGGACAAGTGTCCACATCAATTGTGAGTCTATTCAAGGCTGGTGTGTTTTGTATGTGCATGGCTTTGCATATATCCATAACGGCCTCTTTATGTGGATTCACACAGAAAAGGCTGAATATGAAGAAACAAATCTTTAATGCTGGGTCTGAGTTGCCCAACAACTGACTGGATTCCTTGCTGTCTAATGAATTCTTTGACATTACTTGGGCACAGGCACTGCCTGAGTGCTCTTTCCCATGTGTTCTTTTTACCTGTATGCACATACATATATGATGTCAGGATGCAAGTGTGAGGAAAATCCTGGCTCCCATGGGTGACAAGTCCTCATTCTGGGCTAAAGTGTTGATACTCCCTATAGGGAGGGCCCTCTCCATGACAGGATTTGAGGGAGCAAGGGAGTGTTGTATAGACTTGTCATCAGTGCCCTCTGGCACTTCACACTGGTAAATTCACCCTCCATGGGGAGATTCTGTGTACTTTACATTTAGTCTTGGATGTGCACAACCATGCAGGTCTCATGAACGGTAGTGCCTGATACTTGGTCCAGCTGTCAGTAAAGATTCATGGGCGAAGATTGACGGGAGACAAAGAAAGGTCAAAGAAAACACAGGCATCATGTCCTAACTTCTGTTTCTTCCTCCACAACACCCACCCTGCTGACCCCAGTCTCTTCTCTCTCAGGTCCCACTCACCCGCCTGCATCAGGACCATGTGCGACCAGCAGCAAATTCAGTACTGCCTGCCTCTTCCCCAGTGCTGTGTCAAGAGTTCCTCCTTCGGTGCCTCCCAGTTCCCTGGTACCAACAGCCAGGTGGTAGTCCCAGCCCCTTGTGGGATGCAAATTTTGGAGTGCCCTGTACCATGCCAAGTTCAAGTTTCTCAAGCCCCCTGCCAGTCCCAGACCACCCAGGTGGAATGCCAGGCCCCATGCAAGTCTAAGACCACCCAGGTGAAGTGCCAGGCTCCCAGCAAGTGTAAAACCACCCAGGTGAAGTGCCAGACCCCCTGCCAGTCCAAAACAACCCAGGTGAAGTGCCAGGCTCCCTGCCAGACTCAAGTTCCCTGTGTCCAGTGCCAGGCTCCATGCCAGTCTGGGGTTTCCTATGTGCAATACGAAGTCCCATGCCCTGTTCAGACTTCCTGTGTAGAAGGTGCCCCAGTTTGTTACACAGAAACTTGTTATGTGAAGTATCCTGTCCAGACCTATGTGCCCATTCTAGCGCCTCAACCTGTCACTACTTATGCAGAATGTCCCCCAGTGTCCCAGACTCAGGGAAGCTTCTCCACCCAGTGCCAGTATCAAGGTTCCTACAGCGGCTATGTCCCCCAGCGTCAGTCCCAGGCTTCCTACAGCAGCTGTGGCCCCCAGTTTTACTCAGAGGCTTCCTACAGCAGCTGCGCACCCCAGCGTCCGTCCCGGACTTCATTTAGCACTTGTGCACCCCAGTACCAGGCCCAGGGCTCCTATGGGAGTTTCTGTGCGCAGCGTCGGTCTCAGAGCACCAGTAGATGCCCCCCTTCTCTTCGGCTGGAGCCTTCCTACCGCAGCTGTTCCCTGCCACGACGTTTTGAGCCCTGCTACAGCAGCTGCCTGCCATCAAGATATTCTCCAGGTTCCTACAATTACTGCACTCCGCCCCGCCGCTCTGAGCCCATCTACAACAGCCACAGTTCTCCGCACCCCAGTGCAGGCTGCTCCCAGAGATGTGGACCCAAGTACCGGATAGAGATTTCCTCCCCGTGCTGTCCCAGGCAGGTTCCACCACAGAGACGTCCTGTCCAGATTCCCCCCATCAGAGGACGCTCCCGGAGCTGCACCCCACGACCGTCCTGGGGTAACTGCTCTCCAGAGTCGAGACCACGTGTAGAGCCACGTCCCCTCCAAAGGTCCTGCTCGCCACAGCGTCGTGAGCGATGTCCAGAGCTATCCCCACCACGATGCCCACTTCCTGCTCCGCGTCTGTGTCCACGCCCCAGACCCCGGATAAGTCCAGAGCCCCGCCCACGTCCTCAAAGGCAATTTTCAGAACCTTGTTTGTGTCCGGAACCATATCCAATACCATGTCCAGCTCCTCCAGTAGCTCCATGCCCAGCTCCAAGACCTCGCCGACTGCAGTGTGAGAACCCACATCCATGGCCACAGCCCAGGGAGCGCGCAGAGCCCTGTTCACTTCCAGAGCCGATTCCCCTTCCAGCTCCATGCTCAAGCCCAGAGCCTTGTGGGGAGCCTATTCGCAGTCCCAGCCCCTGCCTAAGCCCAAATCCAATTGCATTCCCACCAGATGTGGGCTGTCATGAGTCCAAACCACACTGCCTCGACACGGAAGGTTCCAGCTGTGGCCCATGCGGTTACAACCAGGGGCAAGAGAGTGGCGCTGGCTGTGGATCTAGTGACGTGTTTCCAGAGCCACAAGGGCTAGGTGGTTGTGGAGACCAGGGAAACACAGGTGCTGGGGTGAAAGGTGGAGCTTATGTTGGAACAAAGAGTGCCTATTTTTAAAAGAAATCTGACTGAAACGTCAATGCCTGATGCTCTGAAAATATTGTGCTTTCTTTTTTTCCCAGCAGCCACAGTTTCCAATGTGTTCTTGTTTGCTTCTTGCCAAAGATGTTTAGAGTTTTTTTTTCCTCCATTCTTCTTTGCATGCCATTTCGAGTTTCACACCTGGGTCTCAGACACCTCTCCATCCTCATATCTGACGATTTTCCCTTTTTACATCTTTAATTCTAGCCAGACCAGGGTGGCCACCAGGTATATCTTTGAGTATTTCTAGGTGTCCTTGTCTTCAAGCCTGGAACTACTCTCTCTTCTGCTGCCTGAACCATTTTTCTTCTGTTGCCCTGGATCTGAAATCCAATTATTTTTCAGTTCTTCTTTCTCATAGCCTTCTTTGCCTGTAGTTACTCATAGCAGCCTGAGCTGACTTCCTAAAATTCATGGCTTCAGTCACCCCATCCAGGAGATCCCTACTCTGGAATATCTCTTGAATTGTTATTTCCCTTTCAGGCGTGTGTGTCTTATTTGTTGAGTAAATTGTAAACCCCCATCCAAGTAGAGTTAGGATATCATTGAACTTCTGTGCTTGTCTGGGAGCAGACAACTTTAGCAAGACTCGGGGTTTGGTATCGTGAACCATATTGTGTCTTGACGGGCAACTGTAGCAACTGAGACAAGTGGAGGCCAGATGATAATGAAGATCATGATGCACTCACAGCCTGGATTCTGAGTACCTTTTTAATCCTGCCTGACTGATGGTGGAGTTTATTTTAAGTTGTCATAAAAACACATGTAACATAAAGTTTATCAATTTAGCCACTTTTAAGTATGCTATTCAGTGGAATTAAGTGTCTTCTGGCTACAGTTAATATGCTGCAATAAACAGGGTTTCATAAATACTTCTTTGAGGCGATTATTTCATTTCTTTTTTTAAACATAAAGTTTAATTTTAAATATTCTTAAAAACACTTTCTAATTTTCTTCGTTCAGCTCTAGAAAGAAATATACTGTCTCTAGATTCATATTATAGCTGAGATTAATTTTTTTTTTTTGGTGCCAGGAATCAAACTCAGGAACTTGTACTTGCCAGGTGGGCACTTGGCTAAGATTAATTTTTTAACTCATAACAATTTTTACTTGATGGCAACTTTTTATTTTTATTTCAAGGGAACAAGTAGAACACAAACATTAGCAAATAATTAATTATTTTTGAAGTTTCATCTTTTGGAACCAGATCTGCCCCAGATTGGTAAGTGTCCCTTATAATAAACTTACTGCTTTTGCTTAATGTTAAATTCAACCCAACATACTAATTCCTGAAAAGTCAGATTAATGTATTGAATCATTTTTATAATATCAGAGAAAGTGAATGTTTGTGAAACATAGACTGTCACTTGTGCACTATGTAATGGTGAACACAGAAATAATTTAATAATGAAACAAAGCAAATCTCAGGCAATAGCTCCACCTGTTATATATACAAGGAAACAAAGCAAATCTCAGGCAATAGCTCCAACTGTTATATATATAAGGAAGCACTGGTCAGTTTTATTTTAAACAGTCATGAATAATTCACAACATTTATTAAAACACATCAATTCAATAGAATGTTTGGGACTGTGGTAAAGTTCCCAATTCATTTTTATTACCCTATATATCAAGTCCTCTTTCCCTCCAAGAGAAAGGCGAAACACAATAAAAATTTAAAAAGTATTTAGGTTGATGAAATTAATCACCTAATGCATTTTTTTTTCTCTCTACCAGAATTTTATGGATGTCTTTTTTATATGACAGTGTTGGGATAAAACAAAAAAAGAGCACTTTTTAAACTACATTTATCTTTTTTACTTTCTGCAAGAAGAAGCCACCATTTGTGGCATCATTTGCTTTATTTATGTATTTATGTATTTGTTTATTTTGAGACATCTCACTGCATAGCCCAGATTGGCCTCAAATTCTAGACCTAAAGTGATCCTCCAGTCTCAGCTTCCTGAGTAGCTGGAAGTGTAGCCTCTGCTAGCCAGGGCATCATGCTTTAGCATTCTAAACCATTCACAGGTGTACTTTGTTACTTTTTTTCAGATGGAACTCGATGGTTTTGGCCTGTGTCCAGCTCTAGTAACATATTTCACATATGCACACACATTCTTTATTTATTCCATGGAGCTTTTCAGTTATTTGAGTAACAAATTCTGGTAACTAAGTTCATTTATAATTAGTTATCTTAAAGGAAAATTCTACTTCCACAACTTCTTAAATTCTGTTAAATTTTATAACCGTGTGTTTTTATTTGGCAGTAACTGTAAAATTCTCCTTTCAGAATTACACATTTAAGTTTTTAAATAAATACCCAAATAAATTCTCATGTGTACCATGAAGTGGGTTTATATCTTTACCATGAGGGGAAAGCAATAATTTCATTTAAAGATTCACAGAAAAATAAATGTTTGAAGACATCCAAGAAAATTTTGACTTTTACAATTTCACTTATTTTCCTTGGAGTTCTCTACCCTTTCCATGTATGATGAACCAAAACCAAGGTCTGTAACAGAAAAATTTGAATTACAGTTAATAAAAAATAAAACCTCAACTCAAACCCTTCCCCTAATAAAGGTAATTTCCTGATTTCTCTTTCCCTCCCATCTAAGAAATTTTAGGCAATTAAAATTTAAACCACAAAGTTTCATCAAGGTTACTTTTAGTCCTTTTCTCTAGGGAAGCACAGCTCTGCCAGTCCTGTGTCTCTTAGTGGAAGTACTTATCACCAGGTTAGCACATGTCCCTTTACTGGAAGTTCATGGCTTAAAATCTGGTATTTAATCATTAAATGTGAATAATATCTGGATATAATTGACATTAAAAATTCAATAATACCATTACAAATAATTTTTCCTGACAGACTCAATAATAAAAATAACTGGTGAACTTTAAAAGAAGTTTGTATTAAACACACTCAGCCACCTTATCTTTGACAAAGGGGCCAAACATGTTCACTGGATGAAAGATAGCCTCTTTAATAAACGGTGTTGGAAAAACTGGCTTTCCATATGCTGAAAACTAAAATTAGACCCAAGCCTATCACCATGCACTAAACTAAAGTCAAAATGGATCAAAGATCTAAATATTAAAACAGAAACACTAAATCTGCTAGAAAACAAAGTAGGTAGAAATCTTGAAAACATAGGAGTAGGTGGAGAATTCATGAACAAAAGTCAAACTGCATGGGAAACACTTCCCAGAATCAACAATTGGGATCTTGTCTTGTTAAAAAGTTATTGCATGTCAAAAGAAATCTCCAGCAGAGTGAAAAGAAAACCCACAAATTGGGAAAAAACTTTAGTTAACTGCCCATCAGACAAAGGTCTTCTATCTAAAACATATAAAGAATTAAAAAACATCAGGCCCTCGACATTCAAAGATCCAATCCAGAAATGGGCATCTGAGATGAAAACACACTTCTCAGCTGAACAAATATGAATGGCAAATAAATACATGAGAAAATGTTCAGTATCATTGGTCATTAGAGAAATGAAAATTAAAACAACTCTGAGATTTCATCTCACTCCAGAAAGAATGGCCAGGATCAAGAAAACCACCAGCAATAAATGCTGGAGAGGCTGTGGGGAAAATGGAACCCTTCTCCACTGTTGGTAGGAGTGCAGACTGGTGCAACCACTGTGGAGGTCAGTCTGGAGGTTTCTCAAAAAGCTAGGACTGGAAGTCACATTTGACCCAGCTATTCTGCTTCTGGGCATATTCCCAGAAGAAGTGAAATCGTCTTACCACAGTGATGTATGTGCACCCATGTTTATAGCAGCACAATTTGTAATAGCCAAATCTTGGAAACAACCCAAATGCCCATCAATTGAGGAATGGATAAAGAAGATGTGGTACTTTTATACAATGGAGTATTATTCAGCTATAAAAAATGATCACATTGAAGCTTTTATAGGTAAATGGATGTGACTTGAGACCATACTCATAAGTGAAATAAACCAAACACACATGTGTAAACACCACATTGTCTCCCTAGTGTAAGAAACTGAAAGATTCAATAAGATACAAAATTCCCAATAAATTTGGAGAAATGGTTCTGAAATCCAATGGTGCTTTTATTCTTTGATTTGATTGGTTTAAGTCCCTTTCCTACTGTTTGAAGGCAATATGTGAGAAGATAGGAACAGCTCTTTTGAAAAAATGAGACTCTATGGTAACCATTGCTGGTTTCTTGTTGTCCGACTTGAAGGCCTGTAATGCTCTTTTGTTTTATCTGGTTTTATATTACTTTGTTGTGTTTGAGTTTATTGCCTGTAAATGTACGAACAACCATTTTGAAGAAAGCAAGAGACACTAGGGTAACCATTGTTAATCTCCTGTTGTTATGTTTTGAAAACCTGTATATCTTGCAGTGTTCTTTTTTTTAATGTTTGACTCTATTCTGTTTTCTTTTGCTTTGTTTTGTTTTGTTTTGTTTTGTTCTATTCTCTTTAAAATAAAAAAAAGAAGTTTGCATTAAATAACATAAATATCCTAATATGAATGAGTCTATGTGACTTGGATGAGTCTAGACATTCCTGGACTAATTATAACGATATGGTGATAGGTTTTTCAAGGTACTTTCTAAACTCAGAAAGCCACCAGTCTCCAATTGCTCCATCTACAATTTGATGATCATGTTTCAGGAAATTTCCCAAGCCAAACCAAACCAAACCAAACCAAAAGAAAGACTCTTTGCACTGAGGAGTAAGAAGGCAGCATTTAATCTTTACACCAGCAGACCGTTGGATTTTCACACCAGTAGACAGTTACAGGGATAATTCCTCCCAAGCAACCGCCCTCAATCTGGAAGGAGTTTAGTTTATATAGAATTAGAAGTGGGAGGGTACAAAGCAAGTGACCAAACGTTACATTATTGGTTACATACATTGAATCATATATTGACAGACAGGCTAGTCTTGAAACAATAGAACACTCCAGGAACCAGGGGAGGGATCTCTTACAGTATGAGCACAGTTAAGGGCGTTACCATAATGCAGAAATGTTCCCAAGAGAGAGCCTTTACCGAATGGGCACAAATCAGCCCAGGGTGCCTTAAGGTACAGACAATTACTCTTAGTGCTCATCTGCAGCTAGGCTGTAGACACTGTTGGGGTCAATTAAATTTAGCAGAAAACAGCAGAACAGCAACTTGTTGGAGACCTGTAATTGATCATGAAATATCTGTAAGTTCACCATCTCATGAATGCATTTCAGCATTATGACTGTGCCCCAACAATCACAGCTGAGTGTCAAAGACATCGTATTAGCCACATCAAATTCTTTTTCAATATATGCTAGAACCAGCTTATCCTCTGAAGCACTAATTTTTAAGACACATGCTTGAGGTGGGTTAATAATAGCAGAGCAATTCTTAATCTGAAAAATTCTTAAATTGGAGATTGTAAAATGCCACCCTGGAACTCATACGATTGTAGTTTACCTTCTCTTGTTTTGGTTGCTAAAGAAACAACATCTTAGCAATGGTTTCCAGTTTTTTTTAAATATGTGCTTTAAATACAATAGGTGTGATGAGTTCTATAGAAGTACTGACAGCAACACTGACATCAACAACATGATTTTGTTTTATAACTGTGTCCATCCAAGAAGAATTTACTTCAGGAATTTTTAAACATGCCAAATCTTAAGCTTTTATTATGAAGTTATTGACCGAAATTTTACTTTTTTTTTCTTCTAACATCTTGTTAAATTCTTTCCGTACCAACAAAACTCCCATATTTACATCAGTAGAAAGGTAATAAAGAGATACAATCTGCTTTAGCCACTGTACAATAACTGGACAAATGTTGCTGATTGGTGTAGCTGGGAAGACACCTGTAGGAACTGGAGCCACCTCTGGACTTGGGGGAGGCACAGCAGCTACTAGGACAGGAGCAGTTTTATTATTTTTGTTTTTGTTTTTGGTACCAGGGATTGAACTCAAGACCTCATGCTTGCCAGGCAGGTGCTTAAGCCACTGAGCTAAATCCCAGGTCCAGGAGCAGCTTTAGAAACCACAAAGGGGTCAATGTTCTTTTTGATGATTCTGCTATCTTGTCACTTCCCTTCTACTTGTGTAAGGTTGATCCTTTCCTCTGCAGCCAATTTCTTTTCAAGAAGGCTAACAAGCACCCTTCCCTTAGGTCCACAGAAGTAGCTGGTACAGCAGGAGTGGCTGAGGATGTAGGGGTTATAGGTTGGAGAATCTGAGGAACAATGATTACTGAAGGTGGGGTAGTGGTGGTGCTTGTGATTTTAAATCAGTTACTGTACTTCAGTTAGCCTATAATCAGCAAATACTGCTGTATCTGTCTCTTTCTCTGCAATGATACAAGATGGAGTCCCTGGAGGGACATCTTTTGTGCCCTCAGGGACCAGGATTTTTGCCAGATAAGCTTCTTCCTGTACTTCAAAACTAAGAGTGGCCTCATTGATTCTCTGGCTACCAGTAAGTCTCCTTTACTCAGCTTCTCATCCACTATTTTCCTGTCTCTGAACTATGTCCATTGTTGTGGGAGGAGATAACGCATTCTTGAACTTCCTAATTCTGATACAAACAATGGCTCCAACTGGAACATCTCTGGTACCTTCAACAACAAGTATCTTTGCCATATAACACTCCTCCAGGCTCTCAAATCCAACAATGGCTTTATCAATTCCAACCTCTGCAATTAGATTTCCCATTGATTTTTTCCCCTTCTTTCTTTTCCAAATGGACTCTGGTGCCTTCCCGTGTTGTGGGAGAAAGAGAAGGTAATAGAACCTTCTGATGCAGAGACCTGGCATCCTGAAAACTCCAGCTTCAAGTGGTTCCAAGGAGTGGTACTGGAGCTGCAGCTCCAGCTGCACAGTGCCTGGGCCCCCACAACCAGGAGTCCTGCTGTTGGAAGGAGCCACCACATGACCATTCCTAAGGCTCACACAAATAGCTCTTGGTCTGTCCTGCAAAGGTGTCCACTGAACTCTGAGTCCTGTCTCTGGGCCCACTGCACATTGATGTGCCACATAATGTCATTGGCTCCCACTCCCTAAACTTCCACAGTCTCCCAAGTGACTGATTTCCCATGACTTCATTTCTTTTGGGTAGATATATAGAAATGGAAATACTAGGTCATGCATTAATTCTATTTTTAATTTTTTGACAAACCACCATCCTGTTTTCTATAATGGCTACATTATTTTACTACAAATTCCATCAATATAGCACAAGTCTTATATCCTTTGATTTTTTATAGAAGCTATCCTAATAGGCATGAGATGGTATGAGTTTTCATTTTAATTTCTCTTTTTGGTCTATTGTAGCTAATTGTCTGGTCTTTCCTTGGCTTGGACCAAGTGGGTTGCCTTGTAGGCTTTCTATCAGTCCTTGGTATCCCTGTCCTCTGTTGGAAAAAGGAAACTAGGACTATAACTCTTGTTCCCCAAGGTAGGAGTATAGGTCCTCAAGCCTGGGTTTGGCAGATGACCAAGCCCTGGGGCCATAGTCAGAGTCCTTAGCTTATTATCTCTGGAACCAAATAAAGGAAGCAGGGTGCACCTAGAAGCTCTTTAAGGAAATACTTTTATTCTTTTGGAGCTAAATTATTTGCCCTATTTTGAAGGTACAGTAAAGGAAGCATCTGAGCTTGACTGCATTCCTCAATGCTGTCAGTTCCCATCAGGTACGATAGTCTTAGCAGCACAAGAGGGAGGTTGAGGGCAGGAGAGACAGATGCCCTTCCCCAAAATTCCCTGTCGATAAGGGAGTGCTGCATGCATGTGTCTTTGGAGAGTGAGCATTCTAGAGGACAGGCCTCTCCTCAGAAAGAGTTAGTGCCCTGAGGTCACAACACTCTGTAAAGCATGAAAGGGCTCCACTGAGGAGGGTGACAAAGAGGAAAACTCTGGCCTGGTCCCTGGAAGGTGTGACTAATTGTCCCCTCCTCACAGAAGATGCTGCCACAGACTTCACAGTTGCAGAGAGAGTTGGAAGCTATGGATCCAAGACCTGGATCTGAGTATATCTTTCCCTTGACTGAGGGATCTGGTTCTGCAGTGTGGTGGCAGAGAATTTAGAAATCAACTGGCAAATTCCTGTGTGGCATAAGGAAAACTGGGGCGATTGTATGACATTCATTTGTTAATAAATTTCTGGGATTGCTTGCCTGTAGGAAGCACTGACGAAAAGACAGGCACAGCCCTTATTCATATAATATATGGATTATAATTTATTACATGTGTTATTGAAGAGCAGTACCCAAACCAGCAACATCGGTACCATTACGACTTTACTAGAAAGGTAAAGCACATTGCCAAAACTTCTGAAGGAGAAGCTTTGGCCAAGTTGTGTTCTAACAGTCCTCCTGGTGCTTCTGATGCCCAGAAGCATTGCTGATTTAATGAAATGGCTTATGATGGTAGAGTATGAATATGAATATGACTAAAACACTTGTGTTTATACATACCTATATGCGTAGTATACATATGCATATAGGTGTGTATATGCAGATCTGTCTGCCAGATCTGTCTGTTCTCTAATTCTCACAACAACCCATTAGGCTGGCATTATTATCTTGCCATTTTTGTAAGTGGAAATCTGAGCACATAGGATTGAAATTACTTGCCAAAACCTTACAGCCAGATTTGACTCTTTTTTGCTACACAGGGTGACTTTGATTTTAGTCATAGGCCCTGCTTCTTCCAGAGATCTTACTTATTTTGACCCAGTTATTACTCCAATGGTGTCTTAGACTTCTCTAAATCACTGAATGGGTTATTTCCATTAGCACCATATTTGCCTCCTCTTTTAAATACAAACCTACTGTTGCAGTGTATTTGTTCTATAGTATATTTCCACAGGTGAGACAGATAGGCAGTGCCTGACTCTTCCCTTTCTTTTCCCATGATAGCTTTCATGGGTTGTGGTTTGGTAGAGGGCTGCCATGTCCCTCCCCTACTTCCCTTTATTTCTCACTTGGTCCCCATCCTAAAGATGGATTGGGAAAGCTTGCCTTGATCTCTCCTGGGTTTCTTCTTGGCCATTCTCTGGCCAGTCAGGCTGGAGGTACAGCTTGGCTGTCTGTTATGGACCCCTTCCCACTTTAACTATGGCCCTCTTTGTAAAAGTGACCAAGAAACCTGCCTAATATGGCAGAGATCAGGGAGGGATAAAATCCATTGTTAACATCCCTTACCTTCCCATACCCCAGTAAGCTGTGGTGAATACAGCTAGCCTTCCTGACTATTCTCCTATTTGGGCCCCACAGTTTTGTCTGGAGAAGCAATATAACAACTGTTGCTTCTCCACAATATTTTGGTGAACTGTTGCATGAGAGCTGTAGCTGTCCTGGATGTCCTGCAGCTGCTTGCACCAATCACAGGTTTACACTTGGACTAATCACAGGACTGCAGCTGCAACATAAGCAGCACAGTCTTCACTCTTCTCATATTAGTCTAGGAAGGCTCTCTCCGGCATACTGACCACCCTGTGCTGCCACACAGGTTCTGTTAAAATAAAGCCTCACTCTGGCCCTGTAAATCTGCTTGTGATTTGTTTCTCTGGTAGTGTGGGTTTAGAAGGTCCTGTAAAGTTACTCAAGTTTCTTATCCTCAATAGTGTTGCTTTAAAAGAAAGAGCAATAAATTCTAGGGGTTATCAGTCCTGAAGAACTCCAGAGATCAGCAATACCTGTGAAGATCAGTAACAGAGCAGTAGCCAACAGAGTCAAGCCACAGCATCTGACACAAGCTGACATTGAGCAGCAACCACACCAATAGCAGAAACCAATATAACTGACCAACATGGAATTTACTGGTGTCCACTGGTGGCATCAGACTTGCTATCAGAGCTGTACTTTGCCAATTCTTGATTTGTATCTTAACTGAGAAAAAGAATTTTCAACTAATTTGGAACATGGGAATCTGTCAGGGTCTTTTTTGCCCTTATGGGCCATTCACAGATTTCTATCATTCAGGCTTTTGGGTGGGGGTGAGGAGTGTCAGATAGGGAAAGGACATTTTAGAGAGAGAGAAAAAGGACCACCATCTCAGGAACAGTGTCAGAGGAGGACCATCAAGTGGGGTCAGTCGATTGAATGGAGAGGAAAAATAGGGAGCCAATGGCAGGAAAAGAGCATGGCAGAGACAATACAGTGCAAGAGGGCCTCAAGGCACTAATAGAAAGAAACAGAGGCATAGTGGATCAGGTGACAGGATCCATCAATATGCTGTATGCAAGAAACACATTTAGCTAGAAAGAAAATTCATAATCTGAAAGTCAAAGGAGAGAGAACAATACCCTATGTGACAGGGATCCAGAAAAAAAAATAGGGGTAGCCTGCTCACTAATTTCAGAATGGATAAGAAAGACATGGTATTTCATGGGGTGGAAACCTAGTCAGCTATAAAGGAAGATAACCTCAAGACTCTTGTAGGTAGATAGAGGCAACTGGTAATAGTGCTCATGGATGTAATGAACCAGAGTCACAAGGGTGAATTTTGCGTTGACTCCATAGCATAACAAACTAAAGGTGTTAGTGGGATCCAAAATGCACAATACATACTGGGAAAATCAAAGGGGAGGAATTATCTAAAAAGGAAAAGAAATGACCACTATTAATCTATTATCATGATTTGAAATTTAGATTGTATTCATTATTCTGATTAGTTTCATTTTATTCTGATTTGTTTGATTTTATTATACTTGATGGCATGGACAGCTAGTTTAAAGATAACAAAATATACAATTGCAGCCATCGAGGATGTCCAATTAGCTTGTTTAGAAATGCTGTATGGCTTTCATTGTTTGTTTTGATTGATTTTACCCTATTCTGTATGGTTTGATTGTAGTATGTCTGAAGGTGTAGGCAACTATTCTGAAGATAACAACTATTATGGTAGCCAATGCTGTTTTGCTAATATCTTGAAATTCTGTATTGCTTACATTGTTTTGCTTTGTTTGTTTTGTTTTGTTATGTTTTGTTTTGTTTCTATTATTTTAGTTTGTTGTATTTTGTTTGATTTTACTTATCCCTGATGGTATGGGCAGGTATACTGCAGATAACAAGAGGCATTATGGTAGCCTTACCGATTGCTTTTTACCCTGTTTAAAAGTCATGTACCATGTTCATTGCCTTGTTTTGATTGACTTTACTCTTTTGTTTTGTTTGATTGTAGTCTTTTCAAAATAAAAGAAAAAAAAAGAAAGTCCAAATGGGGGATTCTTATTAGATCTTACCTTCACTCTTTCTAATACATTACCAGAAATAGTAGGGATACAGTGGGAACATTATTCCCTTAAGATATAGAAGAAACACAGAACTGGCTGTGAGAAAAAGAGATTCATCCCTAAGAAACTCCACCCTCCCTCACAGACAGAGTACAGGTAATCCACAAACCCTTATTGGGTCAAGCAATGCTCTGTGGCCTGCACTGTCTTCTGGAGATAAACTGGTTACCAGGTTAACCAGGCCTGGATACAGAAAGGGACTGGATGGTGGTAGAATTAAGAAGTCTCAAAGTGAGTCAGAAATTTGCCAGTGGTCTGGTACTCTCCCACTGCCTGGGAGGAGCCAGTGTCCATATCACTTTTACAGCCAGAGACAAGCACCTTGGGACACAGAAGTACCTAGAAGTAAATGTGTGTGTCTCTGTGTGTGTGTGTGTGTCCTTTTGTGAGTTTTCCATGCTCTGTGTGTTCCTGTGTGTCAGTGTGCTTTTGAAGTTTATGTACGGTTGTGTTTTGGGATTTTAAAAATATATTCGGTAATTGGAGTTATAATCTTAGGTACATGGTTTAGAATACCACACAGTCCTTCAACAGTAACTTTGTTGACATTTTTGGTCATCTTTCTAGCTCCCCATCCTCTAACATTGTTATGATTTGTGTCTGGATATCACCCCAAAGCCTCATGTGGTCATGGAGAGTGGGCTTTTTGGAGGTGACAAAATTTAGAGTTTGGCATTGGTTTATTGTCTATTGCTGGGATTACTGGTGTGAGTGCTACACCTACCTGAGGGCAGGTAGCCTGCATGCAATATAAAGGAGGAAAAGAGGCTTGCTCCTCCACTTTTCTCTTGTTGCTTTTGCTGTGTTCTGCAGCTATGAACTGTTGCCCCTCTACCATGCCATACTGCTTGGAGCTAGCTGATTATTAGGACTGAAACCTCCACAAACAGTGAGCTAAATAAACCTTTCCTTTCTTAACTTTGGTTGTTGGGTATTTTGTCTCAGTAATGAGAGAAAAGTAACTAAGATAAACATTTTCCCAATGACTTACCTTCCTGCTTTCTGCCCTGTCCTTCTACA